>NQII01012729.1:0-11245 GCA_002778355.1 Clitarchus hookeri
ATGAAACTCGATTTGTGATCTCTTAATCATTACAGTGTATTGATTTATTAGTAAATTGGACATAGAGACAACAGTTTCAACGTATTCTTACACCCTATCACTGGGGACTAGCATCCAGTGTTGGCGCCTCCCGCCACAGAGCCGATTAAATACCTACTTTCAAACATGAGTATTGGCAGGTATCAATTTTATATTAAAAAAACATTATTTAGACAAAATGTAGAAAAATTATTGTTTGTTGAAGTACCGAAATATGTGATACTACTGCAGAACCAGGGATAAATAAAAGTAGGTTTTCAAAACATGCAGTAGTAGGGAGTATTATATGGGAACCTCCCCGACTCCTAGCTTTCCAGTTCAGAGTTGAGTGAAGCTAAGATGCATAACGCAATGTTCACCCATATGGAGCATTAAAGAATACGGAGGAGAAACAGTTGATTATTCAAAGGAATGCAAGCGCACACACCAGCAAAATAGCATCACAGACCAGTAACATTTCCGAACGCTTCCACCAATCAGCGCCTGGTAACTTACTTCTTAGTCAGCAGCCTAGCCAATAGGTGACCTCTCTCAGCATGCAGTAACCAATCACATGTTTCCAGAGCCTCGTGCAGACAATCAGCGAGAGGCTACGCCCACACAAAAGTAAACGCCACATAGTTTAGCCTTTGTGTACTTCTCTACTCTGTGGCACAGACACACGTCTGTTACTGCCACGACCGCACCTTGCCTCTAGCCCGTCAGTCAAGATAAGGATTAATAAAAGTTTTGACAATATTTTGAAAATGTATAAATTATGAAAAGAAAATTTTACACTGGCGTAAGTGTATATCAATAATATGAAAACTATCGCTTTATAAATATTTTTTCAGAANTATAATTATAATATTTGAATGGTTTAAATTACCTGTAAGCATTTAAAAGTGCTGCTTATTATCTTTGTATTGCTTAGTTGACCATGGAAATATTGTTACCTTCAGCTATCCCNATTACCTGTAAGGATTTAAAAGTGCTGCTTATTATCTTTGTATTGCTTAGTTGACCATGGAAATATTGTTACCTTCAGCTATCCCTAATTTTTCATTCAGTAAGTTATACCGTATTTTGCATCTGTCGGATATTTAAATTAATTAAGAATAACTTTGTAAGCAATTGCAATATACATATTTAATCATAACGTAATATATTATAGATACATATTTTTAAGACAAAAAATTATAAACTCTAAATAAACACAATCTGTTATCCACATATGAAAATGTGCAAATTAATGCTAACTAAGGCTATTTAAGGTAATTTGTGCAACATTTGATGGCCTCTCATTTGGAATAATTGTCAGTAAATTAATTTTATTGCAGCCATATACGTTAACTTTCAAGTCCGTTGAAATGTATACACTGTTTGCATTACTTATATGGTGATATTTATTTAATTAATGGTAGAAGTATAGAAAATGGCTGATAGGAAAAAAGTAAATATGGCCTTAAAAATGCTCACTTCACCGTGGACANGTGCATTACTTATATGGCGATATTTATTTAAATAATGGTAGAAGTATAGAAAATGGCTGATAGGAAAAAAGTAAATATGGCCTTAAAAATGCTCACTTCACCGTGGACAGCCTAAACATATTAGTAAACAGAATTTACTACACACACGTTGTATTTACATGTTTTAATGTAGTTGGAATAAATATGCATTATAAATACGTAACAAATGAAGTACTGTATAATACTGTATAATTTTTAAATGATGGGTTAGTTATGAATCCGAAAGTATTTACATAACTGCAAAGTTACGTTAAGATGTTTAGGTTACGTAAGACTAGGTGTGAGTGTAGCCACCTTCGCTGGTAAAAAAGTATACTTACTGTGTTGTTGAGATGTTGGACCAACTGCTCCATACTCTCTGCGTACCGGCGTGACTCATCAAGTTTCCTGCCCAGGTCCTGCACCTGCGGCACATGTATACAGTATATACGTAGTTAACATGTCACTCTCTTACTATGTCAGCATGACGCCAAACTTGTCAGCATCTCACCAGTGTACGTGTTGTGCTGAAGTGACATTTGAGTACACCAGCTGTAGCGTAGAGAAGCAGTAGAGTGGGAATTATACTGCATTTGTTATTCTCACTGCTACTAAAATAGCTTCATATTTTGTTAATTTAAACGTGTTCTTCTTTAGCACTTCAAAATATTATATAACTCAAAGAAAACACGGTGATGAAATCTGATAGTTGCCAAAATATCTGTACCTCCCAATAAACAAAGATTTATAAAAACAATTCAACATATTTACACATCCATCAGGAATTAAGCATATTATAGTGTTCTCTGTTCAACAAAGCAATTGTTTTGGTATTTATTAGTAAGTATAAAGAATAGTTATTTTTCTAGATAGATATTTTTAAAGAATGTTTGTTAAAGTTATCTAAGCACCTGGTGTCACTGTCACATCCATAGGATGTACATCAACTTAACACTAGGCTACGCAACTTATTTAATTTTCCTATAGCACCACAGTAGTATGACTATGATGAGTCTGGAGCAACGGCGTCTGGCGTATGACTAGGAGACGGCCGACGCCATCTTGAATATTCCCTGTTTTCCCGTTTCTCTCTAAAAATTTTTATTTTTTTCTTGAAATCAGAAATTTTTTTTACATTAAATTTTCCTTCTTCCTTTAAAATTTCTCGTTTTTCCCTCAATAATCATCGAGCCCCTCATTTGTAACGAACGAGCCCATTTTTACAAGAAACAAGCAATTGGAAGCAGTTATGGTGCTCGATTTTACCAATTACCTTGAGACCTATGACATTGGCCCTGTGCCCATAACCTTGAAAAACCTTGAAAATGAAAAAATTCGAATAATTGAAAAAAATCTTAAACACTTCAACAAATTAAAAAAAAAATTCAAACAAATGAAATTAAATTAAACAAATATATTTAGAAATTATTTAAATATATTTATGTAGAAGTGCCGGGGTTCGACACGACCGTCCCCTCGACAGGTCACCTGTCCACCTCGTCTGCCATATTGGATGTCGGTGACCTTGACATTGATCCCAGTGGCATTTAACTTGAAAAGCCAAAAACTCCAAAAAATTCCAAATAATTGAACCAATTCGAAAAGATTATTAACCGAAGTATAAATTACAGTGACATAACCCGACTGCCAATTTATGACCTTCACCCAATACCTTGACCTTGAATGACCCTAAACTCAAAAATTCGCAAAATTGTTTTAAAAATTAACAAAAAATTATAAAAATTGTCAACAATAATTTCAAAAATATAAAAATTATAATTCAAAGATTATTAAAAATTTATGAAAAATGNAAAAATTATAATTCAAAGATTATTAAAAATTTATGAAAAATGAAAATTTCTAATGTTTTGGTTTAGTGGGGAAGAGGGACTNTTATAATTCAAAGATTATTAAAAATTTATGAAAAATGAAAATTTCTAATGTTTTGGTTTAGTGGGGAAGAGGGACTGGAAACGACCAGTCTTCATAATATGATGTCACCCATCTTACATATTGAATATAAGTAACCTTGAACTTGACCTTTGACCTTGATATGCAACCCTGTATGAACTTCTACCCAAAAATCACATAAAACCCCAAAAAATAAAATATTTCAAACATTATAAATTATTATAAGAAATTTATTTGCAAGCTTTACATTTCCCAAGGTTCCCTCAGCACCACAACCAGTAGGCGACTGACCCTTACCAATATTTCTCATTGGTTAATAAGTTGGTTACCCTCCAATCCCTCTACCTATGTTTCTTATTGATTGATTACTTGTGCTCACTTCTCTGTCCCACCTCTTCTCCAAAAAGTGTTTTTAATTGTTTATTAATCATGCTCGTTCGACCCGACACCAATATTTCTCATTGGTTAATTAGTCAACAGGCTTCGACTCCCCTCGCCATTGATCAATCTGTCGAATTCAGTCTGCCAACCATATTCACTGTTCATTTATCATTCGTTTTCATTTTCATAAATCACAAAATGATACAAATCACAAAAATCGGGGAGAAAATACAATATTACTACCGACTACCATGTAGGATTACATTTCGCCAAATCACATTTCCATCACGCTCACTCATTCCTTCTTAGCTGTGCTCCATCCACCATCTTGTATTATATCCATGCTTTGTTATTCCTTCACAGCCATCTTAGATTCCATCAGTACATCCATCTTGCATAACATCGTAACCATGTTTCCTAAATGCTTATTCTATATAATTCCACGTCAGAAATATATGATTTAATTTCTTTAAAATATCAGAGAGGCCGGAGAAACAAACATTCTCTCATGCTCTCTAATGCAATATTATAAATCTTTGATTTAGTTTTTTTTAGTTGCGTTCCGTTGATTCCCTATCATTCCTACTTGATTTAGTCATAGACCATTATATTAGATCTTATTCATACTTTAAAATTCCACCACGTTTTAGTAGCCTACTGATTATTCGGTCCCCTGAAATCACCATATTTTATTACATCACTTCTGCAACCATTGACTAACATATGGACTTGTCCTTTAACCATCAACATTTTTCATTTAGTTCGTCATTTGTGTTTACTGGAAAAATAACAGTGGTGTATTAGAGCAGGACCGGGCATGTAGATATTTATGTAGGACCTCTCTTCGCCATATACTGTACTGAAGAATGTCTCGCCAGGCTCGACTCAGCCTTCACCCTCCCCTCTCCAAGTCTTAGAGTAGAAACAACTTCTAACACTTCAACATCTTACTTCCAAGATTGCTACATCCAACCTGCTGAGAATGTATTACATTATTAATATGATCTTTTATGTATGCTTTAACATATACCTTTGGTATATTATTAATGATTATGCACCTTGAGTAATTGGTCTACACAATAAATCTTAAAGAATCGCCATTTTTGTCAACATCATTTAATTTATTTTTATGATCATGATCATTAACAGTATCGGATTGCAGTGACAGATCTGAAAGCCAAAGCTACCTTATTCCCAAATCAGGGAATGTACTCATGCTAGGCTAAGGTATATCAGCACTAGAAATAAGTGAAATGCTTTTGTTTATTCATTGTACATGAAACTAAAAACATAAAAATCTTGACGTTCTCCATACTATACATGCAGTGTCTTTCCAGCAATATTTTCACTTTTCACGTAATTAATATAATCTGCTTATACACAGTTCGATAGTCTTATGCTTGCAAACATCCACCCAGAACCCAAATTTTTTCTTTTAAGATCTCTACAGCCTCTGGAAAGCTATAAACTTGTAAAATTCTTCATTTGCAGCCTTAAATGCCCGCCAGCTGATTTATTCATCCAAAGAATGAGACTTTTCATAGGTACACTCCAGACAAACATTACATTTTGCCCTTGAATGAAAATTATTTTAGGTATAATTTGTTCGATATGGTATCACTAATAGCTAGTGCAGGACATTTCTAAGCTTCAGGAACTTTTCCTTTACAGTTCTTGATAAGTCTCTTCAGCATATCATATCCTTTGAACGGATGTTTTTAACACGTAACACATTGTTGCATAACACAGGAAGGACCCTTCACTGAAGTGGTTCTTACGTGATTCCGTGCACTTTGGCTGTGGTAAATGTCTTGTCACAGTAACAACAACGAAGTCTTGACGAAGTCATCGATGACGATACTGCTTTAGGTGATGCTTCCGAAGAAGTCGATGACATTCCCGAAGAAGTCGATGGTGACACTGCTGTAAGTGACCCATCCGAAAAGACGAATGTTCTTTTGGCGTCATACCTGTATAAGTCGATGGCGATGCTACTTTAAGCATGCCGCTCGAAGAATTCGATGCAACTGCTGGTATTACTCCCGAAGAAGTAGATGGTCTAGCTGGTACCTCTCCCGAAGAAGTCGATGGCTTCGTCGGTATCATGTGCGAAGAAGTCGATGGCACTTCTATAGACCCCATTAGATTTGGTATATACAAAGACATCACAGATGCCGAATAAGACTTTGACTCAAACGCGAAGCCGCAGAAGCCAGTCGAGACGATCCACATTGCACGTCAACCACTGTCAAACTAACTTCTCAGCTTACACCCAACTCCTTATAATATACTCATTAGCAAACGCTATGACATCATGATGACATTGTACCAATCATATTACGCCAATAAGAAATTGTGCAGACATCGACCAGCCAATCACATAGTTGCCACATGATTGCAGCTGGCCAACAGCATGCAGGATCTTAGCATCGGACATAGCACCGCAATTATCACCTCACCTAGCACTGCACTTAGCACCGCACTTAGCACGATACAAACCATAAATGTCCCACAATGACACATAATGACCCATAATGACTCATAAATTATTAATAAATTATTCACGATGACCCATAAGTGACACCTAATGACATATTAATAACACATAAAGTCACATTAATGGCCTTGAAAGCCCACAATGACCCACATATTAAACCGTTGGTGGGATATATAACAGAATATTCAACCCGCTCACATATGCAAATACGAGTGTAAACCTCCTTTCATGAATAAAATATTTAACCCATGCTGCAATAGGAAAACCTAAGACAATTTTTGCACAAATTGTAAGTATACATATACATATTTATATCTTATATATGCAAATATATACATTTAAGTATTTACACACACACATGCGCATGAAACCGAATTAAGTTTAGAGAAAACAGGCCACACATTACAGAAACAGGGGAAAAAATTGCCAAGTAACAATTCTAAGACAATACACTTCATGCACCGAACAGTGATACATATCTATATTTCCGAATCAAAGCGATATTATACTGTGAAAAACATAATAATTTAAGTTGTATTAATCTTGAATCTCCAGAGGAAACATATATGTTTACAAACCAAAAACCTGACATTTTATAACAAAATAAATATAGCCTCTTCCTCTTATATAATTGTTTTATATTACAGAGTACACGTCATAACAACAGAGATAAATGGCTATTATAAAATAGTCCCAGTTAAGTATTAACCTGCAGACATATATACGCACTGTAGCAATGTTTCAGCCCACATGCCAGTGTATCATATAGACACAGGAACGATAAATTTTCGAAAGGTGAAAAGCGAGAGCTAAATCACGTATTATCGGTGTTCATTTATGCGACAAACTTTGTACAACTCCATCACGCCCAGAAGAGTTCTGATGCTTGCTGGCATTCTTGCGCTCTATCAGCCCCTCCGGATGCCACGAAGACACAAATCTCGTATAATGCAATACTTAAGTAATAGATTAACAAAATAAAATATTAAAAATACCTATCTGTACTTACAAGAGGTTTGTAACCCATGCAAAATTAAAAAAAAATACCAGGCTGCAGAAGAGATTACTCAGAACCCACACCCCTTGTCTAACTAATCTACAATTTTAACCACGAGACCAACAACATAATTTGCGTCAGAAGTCTTTATTTTTATATAAAATATACCTGCAAGTATGTACAAACTGTGAACCAGAAAATTACCGTTTTTCTATTGCAATTTTGCAAACTTAATTTATACCTACTTCTTCAAATAAGTAAGCTATTTCATTAAGACGATTACATTTTGTTACGATTACCACACAAGAAGCGAGGCTGGGTAATGCAGGAATACGGCCAACTACTATTATTAAACCAATATTCGCAAACAATGGCAACACGGATGCAACAAATAAGAATGCAGGAATCTGCATAAGTACGTAGAATATCTGGGTCTGGCAAACACAGTGGGGTCGAAGCAATTTCATCAACATCTAACGTTAGTAATTCCGTCCAGTATACAAGGGAGAGCCAATAGGAATGAAGTATACCGGAGAAGGTGGACGAGAAGGAGAAGTGTGGTGGAGACGGCGGCTAAGAGCCGGGGTGTCAGTCGGCGTCGGTCCTCTCTGAACGGCGTCTCCGAGCGGCGATTGGTGGTAAGTGTCTTACACTAGGGTGAGAGAGCGAGCCCGGTGCCCCTTATATCCTCGTCCTCCCATAACAGATTGTCCTTTACACCTACCTCCATCCCTAGCCCCACTATCTACATCACGGTGTAATTATTGCAAGTTTTATCAGTAAAAATCCCACGGAAATAGTTATTTTTACTTAAATAATTATTCTCTGACTGCCTTTCATGAAATGCATTAACTGTATTTTCTTAAGAGGTATAATAATTTACTGTATTTCATTTTAAGAGATCCGTGTAGCCAGGTAACATTAACAGTTAATGAGTAATACGGTCACGATTAATTGAAATGTTTGTTTTATTATGATTAATTGAGGATTTTTGGGCGTTTTGCGTTTTTTAAATTCGAAATACAACACTTTTTGCACACAACTACAATTTCCATCACCCATAGTTTTCACACAAACACCAGTATACTGTTTTACGAAGTTGAGTGTCCGCCATTATGCTGAAGCTCGTGGATACGGATCAATATTATACAAATATTTATTGATGTCTATTACAAACACACCCTTGTAGAATTACAAACGAATCGTTTAACAGTATATATAATTCCATTCTTACAAGCATTTGTAAAAGTTACAAACAACATCTTATTAGATAGGTAATATATATACCTTTATAGACTACTGCGCCCATTGATTAAAATATATCATTGATATATATTAAGAGTAAAAAATAAGAGGAAAGGTCCCAGCAATCTTAGATTTATCAATTATTGCCGTTGGTTTACTGTAAATTAGTTTAAAGATATTTTCGGCATGGTACAGCATAAATCTTCTTTAAGGTTTATCGTATTGCAACAACTTTATAACAGATATTGAGATTTTTAATCCAAATTTTGCTTTACCTTTAATCCTATATGTTACAGAAACCAAGTAATAGTGACTTTAGAAAATGTACGATACAGTGCGCAATATCCTGTTGATCAGTAAGCCTAAAAAAAACATTGCAATGCTGATAGCTGAGAAAATTCCCTTTATCCGAGATGTCGGAGACATTTCCGCCTTTAATAAGGTTAGTCACGATTTTCAGGACAGGCCTTCTCTTAACTTTACGGGAGACATGATACTTAACTTTATCTTTAAAAAGTGTTTCCGCCTCTCGGGCGCTGTTGACCAGATGTTTAACATACCTTATGCAGGTTTCGCTCGTTTTCCGAAGTCTTAATGTCCAGTAGTCTTTGTAGATCGCCAACCTGCAAATGTTAAACTGGAAGTACAGATAAAAAATTTAACAAACAACAAAATATATTATACTTTCACTATAAGCTGTTATGGTATAAATTGTGTAATGATAATGGATTAAATGGAATATACGCGTGTTAACACTTCCTTGTTTTTCGTTTGAACTAGTTGAAAGTTGTTTAAAGTAGGCAAAACTATTTTGCACATTTTAATATCGCCTTAAGTATAGATATCACCGAGGGAACATTAATGCAATTTAATTCTACACAGCTGCACAGTTGTCTTGATCAAATAGTTTAGCCAATCTATTTTTCCTCAAGAGTAAATGCAACAAATACTGCCCCACATAACATGTAATATTTCTGGTTGAATAAACCTCACGTTATTAATAATTACAAACCTTCATCTGTTCTGAACTTTTCTTGCCATCAAGCCACAGAGATAAAAGGACATACTCCGGGGTACTCGGTAATAACGTTAAAAGTTACAGTGTAATACGAATCATACAGTTAATATGGGGCAGTTAAACATCGCCAAGTATAATTTTATACTAAACACATGGTGTTTAAAGCTATTTTGCTTACTAATTACATGTACAAACTGTCATACTCTTAAAAACTCAATATATAGTATATGTGAAAAAATTTTAATGCTAGTAAAAATGTTACAATTATCAAGCCCCAGTATCGATGTTTCTTTATAAAATACATTTATTCTATTGCTTTCTTTTCTTTTTGAGTTTATAAATTGCAAAATATAAATGTTAAAGTGAAACTTTTTGACTGTCACATGTTAATTATTATATAACGCAGTATATGTTATACAAGTACGCCATAAGCAAACAGAAACCTCTTCTTAGTTTGAGTAACACGCAAAGTCGTAGTTAACAAATATTCTCTAAGCTCTGTTCAATTTCGTTTGTTTCTCTTTTATGTTTATCTTGTAGGTCGGGAATCTGCCAATGTTTAAAAGCACAATGAAGATAATTGAAATTCAAACACAAGAAATTTCAATTGCAAACTAAAATTTGTGCTATAATTTTTACAAAACTAAATTTATTTACGTCTTCATTAATTTTCAGTTGCACTCCAAAAGGTAATTCTTATATCGTGAGTAATATAGGTATTGAACAAGTGTGATGGGCAACGTTTCTATTATTTCCCATGAGGTGACCCCATTTCCAGTGGATTTTGTGCCGCAAAAGTCATATATACTTCACTTACAAAGTCAAGCACATTTAGGGATAGAGTAAAAGGGAAATAATTTTTAATATTACGTACTAAACAACTTTTTCCCTCAAAAAATATGCCTACACAATTTTTAGAAAAAATCTGAAAACAGAAGTAGGAAAAAAAGTGGAAAATAAAAATCCTTTTGCCATCCGTTCTTCATGAGTGTAATGTAGTTTGGTTTTGTTAGACATTTCGGATTTTTTTTGTTTGTAAAATAAACGAATGTTAATATGCATATGCGTGATCCTCATGACAAATTTAAATTTCCGGAAATCTCAGAGAACAAGCTAACATTCCTCCACACTTTACAAATGTAAATTTCTGCCATTAAGACATTGTAATTACCTAAATATATCATTTAAACTTATTTGCACTTGCATGTAAACAGGGTTTGAAAAACTACAACATATTAATGATGACATATTTTAGATATTTATTATTTAAAGTATTGGCTTGCGTACAAGGAGAAAAAACACTGCTTGCAGGAATACAAAAGCAGTAAAGAAATTTAATTTAATTTTTTTTATTATCTAGGACCACAAAAATTTTTTTTAAATAATTTACAAAAACTTTTACCAAGTATTCCATGTACAGGATGTTTTAAATCATATCAATAAACTTCGGCTGCAAGTCAGTAAAAATCAAAACACATTTACGACACGTCTAAAGTGACTCCTAAGGACGGTACTTATCTTTGAAGTTGGACCTGAAACACGAGTGTATTACTTATACTGGTGGAACACTGAGTGTGTGGATAATGTGTAAAGGTAGTTGTGACATGTGGGTTGATACTTCATCTTTGAAATCTCTAGTATGCTGCAGCTTAATGGAGATATTGTCG
>NQII01012729.1:19226-37209 GCA_002778355.1 Clitarchus hookeri
ACCTTTCTTACAATAGAAGCCGCAGAAAGAAGAAATTGCAATTTAATCCGATACTCCTAGCACGTTGCCAGCCGCACGTTTGACCTAAAATGGCGGATGATAATAATCAGAAATTATAGTGCCGTAGTAAGACCAAATACGTATATAACAATACCTTACTTCATATTATCACCACTCTCATATCTGCTACAGGTGGAGTGGCCAGTCGTAATTACGAGCTGAATAACACCCCCTTCTCCACACACACACACACACACCGTTTTTATATTTCTAATATAATCAGACCTATCACCTCTGTGCACCTGTTCGAGGCAGGTGTTACATGTCATTCTGTGGGAGCTGTTGTATCACACCATTTTAGCACAACATTTGTTTATGATTCCTGGGAAATATGCTTTATCCTAATAGTTGATGAAAGATTAACGGTAATTAGGGAATGTCAGTTCCCTCCTACCACATCCCGGGTTCTTTTCCACAGTAAACTACCGTTTTGTTCTGCTTCTTATGTACACGATATGTATGTGATTTCTAAGGTATCTGGCATTACATTTAAAGAACAAGCATTAATAAACAATTTCAAAGTATTACTATCAATAAACTGTGGAAATATATTAAAATTTTTTCCATATATCTTACGTGAAAATTAGAAAGATGGTCCTAAAAACATAAAAACGAGAAAAAAATTATTCTTACATTGAAATAATTGTGTTAAAATACCTATCTAGTAAACGAAAACAAAATATTTTTAATTGGTGATATAGTTTTCTATCTTTTGCAAATGCAGATAAAGATTTCAATTAAAATATAAAAATAATATTATAGATTATTTTTCATTTTGTGTCGATTAATGTGCTATTTTCAGCCTAAATTTCCGAAGGAAAGAAAGGATTGTAAGATCACTTTCCTGTCTGTGAATATGAGCGTGTATTGGTGTGTACATTGGTGTGTATGGGTAAAGTTTAGAGAGCTATGTCGTATCTCGAAAGATATTCAAACGATATTCCCAAATTTCGTATGTTTATAGTGAATAATGTAGACATCGAATTTAGTAATGGATATTGTTGTTGTTCAGACATTTTGGAAGAAAACACAACATGAATTAATATAGCTTTTACTATATACTTCCAGAACTCCTGTACCGATTCTCGTCACATTTGGAAAGTAAAAAAAATTATGTTATACCATGTAACCATATGTTATATATATCGATAAGGCACATTTTCGAAAATGTAAACATACAGCTATTTTATCTTAGTGTGCTAAATCGTCGAAAACCTTTAATACACCTCAACTTAATATTGTATGCTTGCAGAATACAATTATATAATGTGTCTACACGAAGTCTGCAGTCAGCCATTCTGTATAATAAAGACATATCAAAAAGTGTTTTCCTCAAATGTTCAGAGAAATACAGTAGAAAATACTACGTTTGGCCAGCAAGTGGTACCACAGCAAGCCATATAAGTTAATATGTTTACAGTCGGTCAGAATCCTATTTTCAAAACCGCAGCAATATAAAAATTATTGCTACGAATCAGCGAAACTATTTTCTACTTAACTTTGTATGCTAGCAACATCTATTACTACCAACAAATAAGGATTTACAGAGCTTAATTTTTACCCAATTTTTTAAGATAACCCTGCATTAAAAATAACTTTCTGTGTTATATATAGGGAAAAAATCAAGCCATTGCTATCAAATTTGGCGAAGTAGTTGTACTATCATAGGCCATAATAATTTATTTGTTTTAAGTGGGCCGGACAGCAATTATGAAAATAGCTACTACATAAATATTTTAGCTAAGTATGCTTTATCAAACGAAGCTACGTAAACAATCATACATTTATTTTATATGCTGACAGTATGTATTATAATCTTTTCAAACAGAGCATCTTGTTTGGAAAATGTTTTACGATAGCAATAAAAAAAATTATGTTATTATGCCAAATCTCAGGAACCAATCAACCGATTTCCACTAAAATCTTTCCACAAATAGCGCTACAGTAGGAGATGTAAAGATATATACTTTAAATAGCTCAGATAAAAAAATGATGGCCCTGTAAATATTTCACGTTATTAAACCGTATATTGTATATAATTATACTGATTACGTCTAGTTGATGCTCCGAATCCTACCTCTTTAATACAGTTGATTGCACGCTAGATTATGGGGCGAGGTTTTCTGAGTTCTAGTACTAGGTAAGGTACGTTTGTATTTCTAGATGTGTTACTACTGTTGCATTCGATTTCTAAAGGCATTGCGGTCAATGAGACGTTAAGGCCTACTTACCATCTAAGCTTTCAAGAACTTCGTTAAAAATTCTTTTTCGTCCATGTAGGGAAAAGTAGGCTCTTAAATAATATCAGTAAATTCTTAATATTAAGTAAATAAAAATAACACTATCCTACTTTTGTTATGTCTTCAATCTTTTCCTTCAGGGATTCAATCTTTCCCTCTTGTTTATTTATTCGTTCTTCGACTCGCAAAACCTGTCACATAAAAAATGTTACAAAAAACTATTACTTTCACTATATTTTCATAATTAAATTACATTTTCATTAACTGGCGGACAAGAGAAGCGGGTATCAGAATGTATCAATTATAGTATCAATTGAAAAGTAATATTAGACAGGTAATATATAAATGCAGTAATGTACATTATATTTATTTGGTTTGACTACCATCTCATTTATAAACCGACTTCAACAAATCATTGAATTTTAATATCAAAAAGGATTGAATGAATTAAGAAAGGTCAATTATTAATGGATCCCTACGAGCTCAATTCATTAAATTAAGCAATTGAAAAACAAAAACTGCACATTTATAAAGCAGCAAAACTTTCAGTAGACGACACTACAGTAAATGCATGTTAGTTCACAGCCAAACGTGAGAATTATTTCTAAAGTTCGCAATATACATGTATTTAGTTTACTGTAGCTTGTAAGTACATAAGAGTGCAATTGTTTATAGTGGCAAGTATTTGAGAATGATCCTGATTACCCTACACTTACACTCTCTCCTTCTCTTTCCCTATTGGCAGCATCTGCGTTTGTTGGTTATACACTCACTGTAGCTGTGAGCGTGTGCAGGTCTGTCAAGGCGTCACTGCTCTGTCTCTGCTGGCGTAGACCTTCTTGCACTGCGTCGCCGAAGCCTTCCAGGGCGCGGCTGACTTCTCTCATGGCGAAGATGAGGGCAGTCGACGTATGATCCTGCTGGAATCAGAGCACAAGTATGTTTAAATACCAACTCATGCTTACTATCCTAGCCACATACATACTGGTCGCGCCAGTCTACTTGCACCGCCATCAACACTTTCCTAACATATCGGCAGTTGGGTTAAGCGAGGTTCGTTGAAATATTCTGTTTTTCTATGTTGATTTTTCTGAGAAACTCTACTATAAATTATAGTTTACAGTGAATCTAAATTAAAAAAACAACGCACAAATACTCTCTGCCAACAATTAAGATAGTAAAATTTTGACGCCATTTTGCGATATACTTTATAATCAATAAGTAAGTGTCATCTGTATTGACAACAGTAAAACCTAAGGCAAATTGTTTTTATCAATGGATCGTAAATGCGAAGAGCAATACTGAAGTGGTGGATGTGATGACTATTTGATGCGACAGACATGACGTAGCAGAGAATTGTATTGTAAAATGCTTATTACCGTCCCCCGGTGTTGTACCTGAAGGCTTATCAGCAGATGGCTTACAAAGTAGGAAATTACCTAAATTAAACTAAGAACCATGTCTTACCTTGGAATCGAACCCAGAACCTCCCGCACCACAGACCGGTGGCGCACCGACCGACTGCGCCACGGGATGTCAGCCACAGCCGAGAAGGAGGCATTAGGTTACAAAGTGGGAATTCCTTACTGAGCTAGAGACTCTCCAAGGATCAGGGGTATCAGACCTAGTATAACTGTGTGGAAGATAATAGATTGTTGTAACACAGAGTCCTTTACAGGGCAATTGTTTTCCCTGCTGCTCCTATGCAGGCAACGATTTTCAAGACTGGCGAATCTATCGCAATAATGCAGGTGTTCAGTTGCGATAAAATATGTAGTACTTACTGAAATATAGTTATAACCAGAGTTTTGTAGTTGCAAAGAGTAACGCAGCAGAGCCAACATGACAGTGCGTGAGTTATTCAGTAGAGTATGCGTATGTACAGTAGGGAGCTGACGAGAAGGCATGGCTGCGTGGTGGGGTGGTGGTCGGGGCCGCAAACCCTCCCTTGTCCCCTTCACGCGTTTAAAGACCGCTGACAGAGTAACGGGTCACCCTCGCTACTAGTCATCCTAAAAGATGCAGCTCTCTGGAAGTCAGTCACGAGTTAGTGTCGGTTGCGTGCGTATCAGGATGGCATATTATGGCGCAGTCTAGGAAGAAAGGGAAAACTATACACAGCGAAGCGAGGGAGGTGATCAGACATGTGATAAATAAATGTGACGAAGAAGCTACTGATGGTCAAATAAAGCATTTATTATCTCAATCCAATCTGCGTGCATCAGAATACACTAGAATTTCTATGAGAAGTGTTTCCAGAATTCGCAAAGAAGGTGCTGATGCTTGTAACAGTTCGCTGTCAACACCAGGCAAACACCGAACGCGTCCGCATGAAAGATTTGATAGGAGAGTAATAAGAGACGTCATTCATGATTTTCACTTAGTACAGAAACAAGTACCAACATTTCCTAAGCGTCTCGTTGCTTTGAGAGAAAAAATTGATTTTCCATGGGATTCTAACATGCTCAGGTGGAGACTGAAAGAAATGGGCTTTTAATGGAAACGGTGTAACAGTTCTCGGAAACTATTACTGGAAAGACAGCACATTTTCCACTGGCGTTGTAAATACTTAAAATCAATTCTCTACTACAGAATGGAGGGGCGCCCAATAATTTACATTGATGAAACCTGGGTTGAAAGCAACATCAAATTTAACAAATTTTGGCAAAATGATACTGAATGTAGTGTGTTAACCAACAGCAGTTCTTAGAACCGTTTAATTGTTGTTCATGCAGGTGCTAAAACTGGATTTATTGAAAATGCACTGCTAATTTTTCCAGCAGGCAGAGCTACGGGGGACTNGTTCATGCAGGTGCTAAAACTGGATTTATTGAAAATGCACTGCTACTTTTTCCAGCAGGCAGAGCTACGGGGGACTACCAAAGGCAGATGAATTCTGCGAACTTCGAAAAGTGGATGCATAATCAGTTATTGCCAAACCTACCGGAAGAGTCAGTTGTTATTATGGACAATGCGCCTTTCCACTCAGTGCAAGAAAATAAACCCCTATCAAAATATGCAGTTAAAAAGGAAATGGAGTCATGGTTGACCAATAACAAAATTCCCTTTACTCATGAAATGCGAAAAACAAAGCTTTTCGACTTAATTGCGCAGAACAGGAAGCTTGAAAAAGTATTTCGTACTGACCAACTTTTAAAACTGCACGGAGACGATGTTCTTAGACTTCCTCCTTAAATGTGTGAACTTAATCCCATTAAACTAGCGTGGTATAAAACAAAGAGACTTGTGCGGGAAAAGAACATTACTGCTAGCTTGTCGTTAACAAAGCTAATGGAAATCACGACGGAAGCAATATCATCTGTCGCTGAAGAAGACTGGCAAGGATACTGTTCGCAAGTCCAAAATATAGAAGCAGACTACTGGCAAAAGGACTGTCTCGTGGAAGACGCAATATACAGTTTTGTGATATGCCTAGACCGTGGCTCAAGTGATTCATCTGACGACGAATTTTCCTCTTCCGAATAGGAGCTGGCGCTGCCACTTCCCGAAAGTGAATAAATTATCATCGAACAACAACATCCACTGTTCGAGTTAAGCGGTAAGAGTATATCCTTTCAGAGTATTTTATTAAAGTTATGAATTCCTGATCTTAACTGTTTTAGCCCTAAATGTATGCCATCAAAATTGTTTTCAGGTCACTATGGTTGTTTCGCAGGTATGGTAATGGTATTGGTAATGTAAAAGATGTTTTAACAATTGTATCTATTGTGAAATGTAATAAATTTTCGTACTGGAACAGATTGCAAATATGTACAATAATTAGCTCGCTTTAAAAATGTGTACTTCAAACACAATGCGAAACATTTCGCGCACCAGGCAAACGGGCACCTTAAATGGCGAATTTAAAGGTTACTGCCAAAATAAATAATAGAGGCGTATACCATGACATTATAGAATATATTTGTATGCGTGTCGTATGAAAGGAAAATCTCCCTGCAAACTGATAGTTTTAGTACTGGTAGTACAGGTTCGAGGCCCCGGTGGCGACATTGTGGCACACCGGGCCCACCCTCCCGCTCACCCACCCTGCCCGAATTCCAGAGCCTCGCCTTCTCGTGAGCTCCGGACNTGGACTTATACACTATACTGAGTGAGTACACTCCGCACTGCATATGTGAATGCAGCTAGTTTCAGTAGCACAAATATAAGAATGCTTCGTTTCTGATTTTACCTGGATTACTTATGTTTGTGCCGCAGTGTATCAGAATGTTAGGAGCCGCAGAACCAGCGGTAAAGCGCAATTCTCACAATATTAGAAGATATTTCTGATCACTAGTTTCTCAAGCCCCCTTCCTTGTTATCGTTTCATAGAAAGGCTCGGGATCCGCAGATTCATGACCAAGCTACAGGAGTTGTAGATATGTGGCGTGCTTACCGAGCCTTCGCCCTCTGTACTGAGTCCTGGTGTTACAGCGGACATCAGCAGCAGCAAGGCCAGCATGGATATGCTACTGGCGGCCATGGCAGATTCTCTCCTGTCAACAAGTACATTCTCTCACAATAACTAGCTCAGTCACACACTTTCCAACAGTACACACATATTTATATTACATATTCTAAGCTAATTCTGCTGCCTCATTTTGTCTGATGAACGTTATAATGTAAAATTACGACATTACTGAACTTATTTAAATTGACTTTATATTGGTGTACACTTTTCAGTTTTCTTAATGGATAATTTTTTTTTGTAATGGGTTTAAATCGCAAACTTTACAGGAAATTCATGAATTATTAAGAGTTATTCCTGATGTTAAGATACAGAGAACCACACGAGTACAGACTTAGTGAGTGCCGCAGAACCAGAACCGCAGAAGCTAGATAATTGTAGACCTGAACCCGAATAACGCACTGCAATTTACATACATGTACAAGTAAATAACAAGTTCGGATTAAGTTAATTGGTACCGATATCATCATATCTCAGTGCATACGTTAAGTAATTGGATAAACTAGAAATATTATTACCTATTATCTAAATTTGTCATATTCCCCTATTGCATTTAATGTATATATTTCTAAATCATTTTGGAGGAAATGTTCTTTTAGTGACAACATTTACTGATATTCCGAAGGTTATATTTTATATATGTATTCATATATACATATATATTTATTTATATAGAGACACTCAGTGTTATATATACTGACAGACTGTTATAATTGTAATCAATGACGTTTATGTGTTCTCTAAACAATGTAACTAATTTTCCTATGTGTCGTGCGCAGTGCCACCAAGTGTGCATCTGAGCCCGGCCATAGTTGTAGCTGGAACTAAGTAAATCAGTGTTATTTAATTAAACTCACTGAGTACAGGGTTTTCACAGCAAGGGTTAACCATATATCTGAAGCAAGCAATCCCAGCAAAAAAAAACACTTTTTTGGATCCCAAACAAATTGGTTATGGTAACCACAAAATTATTTTCTCATTGTAGACAACACAAAACTATTTCTGTCACCAATAAATAGTTTTCGCAATTTCAATATTTTGTGGTAACCACAAAGACCTTTTGTGGTCAGCAATAAATTCATTGTGTTGGTAGGCAATACTGTGTGCATTAGTTAAAGCAAACCTCTTATGACGTTATCGGCAATGCTGATTTTTAGGGTTTACAAAAATGTTTTGTCGAATTAGACTTTGGTAGTGTCTATGGTTCAATGTCTCTTCGACAGCAGACAAGGCCTTTATTGAGGAACCAGCGAGTACTCGGAGTGGTTTTGGACAACCCCTGACATCAGAAATACAATCAGCCGGACCAGGATTCGACCCGTATATATTTAGAATGCGAGTTTATATGGCGTCGTGCCCAGACAGAAGGTGGCATCTTCCAATATGCCACTGAGAATGAAAAGAATATGTTATTAATTTAGTTTTACAGTCGCTGCAAATTCTTGTACTCTCAATGACACGAATGCTATTGCTGCCATCTAAATATCCGGTGGTAGCAAATTACTATATATTCAATAAACCACCATATGCCATGATACAATGTTCAAGTAGAAATTTCTACAAGACCTGCTATCCGGACCTGCATGCAAGCAGGTATGGATGCAGTATTTGGTTGAGTAACCTGTCTTACGATACTAGTAGAATATTCTCTACATGGTATAANAGTGTTAAGTTTGGCCAACCATAGTGTGGGTGGTGATAGGGCAAACTTAGTGAAGACAGCAGTCGTATAGTTTATTTCATTTTTAGAACATAATAAAGTATTTAATAAGAGTAAAGTTAATTGAAAATAAACCTGGAAATATGGTTTATACATAACAATTTTTTTAATCCGTTAGAATATCCACATTTAACACAAACTGTTACAACTATCTCAAATTAATCCACTCCATGCACAAATGGATATAATAAAATCTGAGAGTGAAATACAGTAATTATTTAAATTTGTAGAGATGAAATAAAAAGTGGGATACTATGATGGATTTCACTTACAACTTATGATATATCCGTTAATGCACTGAGTGCCGTTTTTTGGTGATTACTGGAAAAGTTTCTGTTAAACACTGATATATGCCAGAATTGAAAATGGTTTGGTGTTTTATGAATAAACTACACTTTCGTCCTTTTTTCTATTGACTTCGCAGTTTTCAATAACCTTATAATTTTCCTCAAAAGGAAATAATTTATATGTAAACTGTCTTCACTAAGAGCGCCCTATCACCGCCCACTATCTTGTTGGCTAAACTTTATATCATGTAGAGAACCTTCCACTGGAAATAGCACACTACTAATTAACCCAACCTTTATGTAAATGGCCTCAGTCGGCTAATTCTTCTATAAAACAATCCATACGAGCGACTGTGCAGCTTCCATAAAGTCTTCCAAGGAAACTTCCATCGCGAAACACATCTTTACATAAACAGAATTGTTTGAATCATAATTAATAATATTTTTCATTCCAAATATGTTGTTTTTAACATTACATTAGTTTAAATGACGATTTTGAAGAGTCATCCAAAAATTAAAATATAAGTTATTTTAAGAATATTATAGAACAGTTTTACTGTTGTGTGAGTGTGGAGATAAATCATTACTTTTACATATTTTTATACATACATGAAATATTCTTTCGGAATATTTTAGAAGGAGATGACAGATAAATAAAAAATATTTTATTTGCCTCAAATTATTCTAAATAAAAAAAAATTCAATATAATATGTAGTAGTAATTTCATATAAATTTTTTGATCTACTAACATTTCCTTCAACAAATCACACAGTAGGGTATTTAATTAACTCATATATTATAGAGTTTCCATTTCCAAAATAGAGGGATGTTCATTCCCTACCATGGAATTACTTCAGAGTTGTGGAACGTGTCACAAATATAACTCAAAACAATATTATTTAGAAATACTGGTGCTGAAAACTAACTATCAAGTCAAATCTTGTAATTATATCAACACTAGTAATTTTTTTCTTTTAAAACGCGTTTTCGGATTTATAAAATAAAATAAAACATACCGTCTAAAATTGCTTTCTTAAATGTCTATTTAATAATAATTTATTATATAGTAAATTGTCAAATTGGCAGAACGTTCAGTTGCTAAGTATTAGGCTGATAAAAAAACATCAATAAAAAGTAATTACTACAGTATAAATGTTTTTTTTTTCGTAATATCCGAAATGTTTATAGATTTAATAACTTACCGTTTTAAGAAAAATTTTATTTCTGAAAGATTATCCAAATATGTTTTAATTTAATAAACTATTTAGTGATGTGAAGTTTGATACGCCTAATTAATATTTTGTTATATTTCACTTAACTAGAAGATGTGATGCTCATCAGTAAGTACCTGACAGAAAAGAGATAGTTTATAACACATTATGTGTGATTTGGATTGTGAAGCAGGTTGTTATTATAACATGTATTTATGTTATCGTGATATTAGACAGTCGCCTTATACAACATCCTGTGTGCTCTGACGTCAGTCTCCCTCAGAGCTCTTGTCCCACTACGACGATACATTTTTTCTTCCTGGGAACACTGTCGCTAAATGTATCAGACGGTTGTTATATCACGTGCCCTTCTTACACTATATAACGCCTTGTTCGTTCTCCAGACTCAGTAACAGACAAAACACTCACTACGCGCTGCCGTGACGACGTCTGGAGTGACGGAGTCACGTGCTGGTTTTCTGCCTATATCACGTACGTGATCCTTGTAATTGGCCAGACATGATGATCAAGTGTATAAGAGGCCTATATATAACAGCTATGCATGTTTCATATTTCTGCATTCACGTCTTAATGGTGCGATATTTTCCCCCTCAGACCACGTAGCCTTTTTAATATCGTATTTATATATGATAACTATTATAGTAACAGATTAACATTAATTTCAAAATGATGCTACAAATAAATTGGTTAAAGCTGAAAATTCTCCTATTGCACCTCTGATAAGTAAAATACGTCTAACATTGGTCTGAAAGAAAATTTTACCGAAAGTGTTGATTTTTCAAGGTATTTTCCACTATGGTGTTACATTTAATAACAATGTATAATAACTTAGTATACTGTAAAAGTATGAGGCATGGATGTAAAACATCCACGGTTGCACATATAAGCTGTTATACCGATAATATTTAAAAATTTCGTATTTAATAAAATTATAATTTAGAGAAAAATATATTTTCAGTAAGTTTTTATGCTCTAAGTAATTTTCATTTACATTGTAATCACATAAGTTGTTCCGGCAGTTAACAGCAAGCGAAAAGAGTCCACTATATCTGTGAAGGTTAATTAACTGATGTGATATATATAACATACAAAGTTTCTCTTAGACCACAAGGTTGTTGATATAACTTCATAAGTACGTCATGCGCGATCTGAAATCTGCTAACGTCAAATGTCATCATGATTACTGTATTATGGAAGCGCAGTAATGACGCGATGTGTGACATTATGACCTTCAGTCATATGATGTGAGTTTGCTGCAATGAAATATTCAGAGTGGTAATATACGAATATATTTCATTATTGAAGAGTTTTAACACCGATATATTTACGCTATAACGTAGTTAGCTATGTAACTAGAGCTGCTGCGTAGAACTTTCGTAAATCAATCAACAGGTAACACATAAATAAGGAATGAAAGATAATAAATGTTATTAGTCCGTACGTGTTAAAGTGATATAGAATGTTTGCACACACATATAGCCAACATGATATATATAAAGAAATTATTATTATGTTGCACTGCGTTATAGATGAAAATTATTTTCACTTGTAAACCACTTAGAGAAAAATAAATTTGTAAATTTATTTCGATATGAAATGTTATAAAATTAAAATACGTTATTTTTCAAGTCTTCCATATTCTTGCAATTTAAAACAATCTGTGTTGAAAAAGTCTGTTTGTAAACAACTTTAAAACGTTTCTTTGTATCCATGCAGTCCACAGTCCTACAATCTTGAGGATATTTCCAAACTTCAAGGCAGCATATAGTTTTAGAACCACCTATAACGGTCACGCGATCCACATTATTTATGAGATCACAGTATTTGTGATATACACAATATTCGAACAGTCAATTTTGTTCGGGCAGTCGGTAGTATTCAGCATTTTGCTTTTCTGGTCAGTCTTGGTTTTTCATACGCTTTGAAAAAATTCGACAATGGACAAGTACATTAAAACGTCCCGTTGCTTCGATAATTGTGACACAACTCACACTACGCAAATACAATTTTTTGCTAATCATCTAGCGTCAGTCCACTTAGCAGTGACTCACCACTTGTTTCGCAATAATACGTTTATTATTTGTGGGGCGGTATACAAAACCACACTGAGTGACAAGAAAAATGAAGAACGTAGAAGGAATGGTCTAAATCATAATTGAATTCTACGCATTCATACCCTTGCTGAGTGCATAAATATTTATAGAGCTGCAATCATATGTAATATTAATTGTGTAGATATAAATGTACGGCTAATGACTGAAAATCAGAAAGTAAAAAGTGTGTAACAAAAAATGTCAGTATCTTCTAGTTGTTAAAGGAAGTGAATTTTGACAGTAATTCTATAATATGATAAGCAAACTATGAAACTATAACTGCAAATACCATCCGCCATTAGTAACAATATACGCAGCTGTTACAATAATAACACTGCTCTAAATATATTTCTCTGAGTATTTAGCGAATTTTCAATACATTTTATTCATCACTATAATTTGTTGTAACTTTGACTTACTCGGTTTCCGAGAAAACAGCCTCGACGCCTTTCCTCACAGGCAATTTGTATGAAATGTGTTTGTGAGATTTACGTTCTTTTTTCAACTGCACTGAGCATTAAGAATTGTGGTTGATGCACATGTGTATCAAAGCATAGGAAGAAAGATTTATTGATTTTGTATTGCCGTTTTATTAATAAGTATAATGACACTGATGTTTATCTAGGGTTCCAAGTTGCTTTTTATGCTGTTATAGGGTGTTTATTCCTGTTGTAGGCTAGGGCCTCGATATATTGTTTCATCATCATTAGGATATCTGTAACAACAAAGGCGTTAACCTAAAATAATACACAAATTTTACGACATTGTCTATCAAGTGATTAACTAAAACGTTATTGTCACCCAGAGCAACGATTGGTGAACATACTAATTATTTAACGACTTCCAGTTGGTCTTCGGTAACGATCTATATAATATCTGTTAACGACATTTACCAAAGTAAAGCCCAGAATATTCCATTTCCTCTTACTTCCTACAGTGTCATGCTCGAGGTTGAGCAATGTTCCGTCATTGTTTGACGTTAGTTCACGCCTTTAAGTAATATTATATTTTAAGTTTCTTGAAAAAAAAAAACTAAACTGCACTGAACATAATTCTTAACTAACACTGTCAATTTAGTTTCGAATTATACTTTACTTTTCAGATTGGAGAGAAGCAGTCCTTTAGTCGCGTTAACATTCAAACGAAGTAGTTAGAAGTAAACATTGTTGAAATCGTATATTTTGCGCCAATTATTTACTTGTATTTAAGTGATAAGAATATAAAATGAGAAAGAAATAGTTTTTATAGATATTTACGCAAACAAATTTTGTTTGTTATTGGTAAATTTTTATTTAACTTAGGTGATGATGTACGTGAAAAACTGATTTGGTCAAAATGGTTTCTTTGAGCGGATAAATGTTAATTTCCCACAAACAGAATTAACTCACGTTTACTAAAGAACAGTTCTATTTTATGACTTCATTGAACCTTTTTTGAGGTTTAGGTGTTTAATATTTATTAAATAATATTTTAGTCTCCAAATGAAACTTTCTTTGATATATGCTATGATCTAATACATATTTTCAGAGCGATTACAAATCACATCATTAGACCAGCATTAAACTCCTGGTGCTTTTCAACTTACTCTAAGGAAAAAAATCGTTGAAGCGTTTCTGAAATAAGGAAAGTAATATTTGTTTGTAATCAGTGTAATGAACGCACATGCGGCACACTCACACTCAAACTTGCATAAACACGAACAAACGAANGCACACTCACACTCAAACTTGCATAAACACGAACAAACGAAGGAAGGACAATTATGGTCTAAACAGTTCATCGACACCCAGAAGAAAAGTCCACTTCTATACATTCTGTTTGGAACTAAATCCAATAACGCAGAAGAAATTGCAGTATAGTTTTGTAGCATTAAGTTCTTAGAACAACGCAGTAAATAGGATGTAAGTAAATTTCATTCCAGCCTTTCTGTTCTGACCGATTGTCAGTATTGCTGACAAGTGAGACAATTCCGCACCGACAGTCTAGATGCGTTCTTTGTCCCCTTGTCTGGGTAGATAGAAAGTTCGGACACTAAACAGGAGACGCTGGTTCTATTACTTTCTAGTAAATTAATTTGCAGAACAAGGAACAAACTGTTTATAGTAAGCAAGTTCGTATCTCTGTTAGCAAGTCGTTATTTCTGGAACTCGCATGAAGACATCCCACAATGTAAGCAACACTCTTATGATAGGTAGTTCGCTATATGTATTGTTATTTAGTTTAATTATTTAAATTAAATTTCATGTTTATACTAGCACAACTTTACTTTCTCACATCCTTCCGAAGCAATGCACTTTCATTGGAGACACACAAATTGTGCGACTAAGCAGCTGACTAGAATACGCAGCTCTCTCTCCCACTCACACACACTCACTCTCTCTCTCTATCTCTATATATATATATATACACTCAAGTCACAAGTACAGTTGGCTTCTATATTTAAAGACCTTCGCGCGGATATTTTTTATTAGCTTGGACCACGATTTCTTCTCTTCACAATGGGAACAACCACACAGGACGTGTCAACAATATTTGTGATTCAGTTTTTTTATTACGACAAAATAATAAGTGGTGGAAGTTTCTCATCCTCCCCCCCCCCCNAATTATGAAGTTGAGGGAAAGCTATAGAAATCACTGTTATGTACTAAACTAACGGAATTGGACAAATGTGCAATCGCGTTTAGAATCTGAAATGCATAATAACAGCTGCTGACAAATTTAACATAAATTCCTCATTTCCACGACAGTATTTCAGGCAAAAACTCAACAGACGTGAAAATAATGAATTATTACACTCTGTAGTGTAAAGTACCTGATATTCATAAATTTTTTTTTCAATAACTGAAGTTTAGATTTAATGGTCTTACGTGTAACCAAACTCAACACGTATATTAGCGTGAACACAATAACAAAATGTTATGAGTTATATAAGTACAGATATCGTCGCTTCTATGCGGGTTATACATGTACAGTTATTTATTAGAGATGACAGAACGAGTAAATAGGATCAGAAAAAATTCATATTACTGTTCAAAGTCATATATTTACAATAAACAATATTGTTAATAATCATACGAATTTTTTTCTTTGCATTCTTTACCGCATTTGGGATGTGATTAAATATGAGAAATAAGGTAAGAAATCTATGTAGGTTTATGACCTATATGATTATTACGGTTAGTATAAAAGCCCCGAATATAGGACAAAATGCCTTCAATCGAAATATCAGAAATTACAAAGGATGAATAAAATCGATCGTGAGGAGTACTTTACTGGTGTAAGATAAGCAGTCTCTGAAACTGTGAGTACAAACAACATTCCCCTTCAGTAACAAAATACGGAGGGGTTTCAATTATCACATCGTATTTATTTTTGTAACCCTGAGCATTTAGTGAACTTTCAAGACAGATAAAAATAGCCATGCCGAAATGTACAAAATGAGTTACTTTGTAGCAATTTAACGCTCTCCTGTTCCGAGAAAACAACCCCTACTTATAGAGTTGTGGAATTTATTTACACTTAGTTTTTCATAAGTTGTTAATTTTATTGTAATGATATTGTGACCCATTAGTTTTATTTTATTGACAGTGTTTTCTGATATATACATATAAAAGATTTATTTCTCAATTTTTAAGGGTTCATATCTGGAAATACAAAACTTCACATTCCATATTAACAGGTTTGAGGTACTGCTGCTTGTGAACAATGCAAACATTACTGAAAAGTGTTTTACAGGCTGTTTTTAATACATTGAATAGCTTGTAATCATGTCTCTTTTCTTCCGGCACGATGCAATACTACTGAATTGTTTTTTATGAGATATCACATTTGTGTGGATCTTAATTTGTAACCAGATGAGATATGTAAGTAACCAACCACTTTCATAAAGCTGAATCCCACGCCGATCATGCTATCGGTGTTCAGGGCAGCCAGTTGGGGAATACGAGACGACTACAAAGTTCCTGTGTAAGTGGGAGACAGGTTCGAGGTATTCATCATCCAGCTATGCTGCTGGTAATGGACGAAGACTACAAGCACATCATCGCCAAATCTATGCAATTATTGAAAATGTTTATGGCCAACACGCACTCGGATGTAATCGTCGATACGGGAGACAGTTTGCAATCCGTGAAACTAAAGTACCAGTTTATCGGAAGTCTGCTGCCTCAGGTTCAGATAAGCGCCGTTGGAGATACCAACATGCTGAATAACTCAGAAGATGGCAGAAACATTGATATGGGTTTGAGGTGGTTGTTTCTCGAAACTTACCTCGGATAACCCGTAAGCCAGCGCATCAACTGGATTGTAACGTCCAGCTTCGCTACCGAGAAACCGTGTTACGTCATCGTCGGGCTACGAACCGGTAGACAACACAATGTGAGATCGAGCCATTCGTATTTCAAAACTTGTCAAAAGCGAAAAAATCAGTGCTTTAATTTTTAAATAAAAACGTCTTTGTGGACGTGAACAGGATCGTAAAATTGGAAAATGAACAGTAACCTGCTGGNTTTAATTTTTAAATAAAAACGTCTTTGTGGACGTGAACAGGATCGTAAAATTGGAAAATGAACAGTAACCTGCTGGTATATCAAATGTCTGATAGTTTTCATCATTTCAACTACAGACGCAAGAAGTCCTTTCAATTGAGTCTCGTTAGGCCCACAATTATAGTACTACTTAATGATTTGAACGTGAGTAAACTAAACGAACTTATTAGTTAGAGTATAACTGACTGCCTAATCAAATTCACTACTCATGGGAACATTTCCACAAACCGATATGGTTTTTGACAGATATTTTATGGACGGGTTTCTTCGCACACCTGCCGAGNATTTCCACAAACCGATATGGTTTTTGACAGATATTTTATGGACGGGTTTCTTCGCACACCTGCCGAGACAAAGAGTGGTATAAATATTAGTAAGTAGTAACTCAAAAATATTTCACTCGAAGCAACTGCTCGGTTTCGTATAAATAAATACAGCAGTTCTCAACCATCTCACAAGAAACAGCTCGACAGACATCACCGCTGAGCCACTGCTCANAATAAATACAGCAGTTCTCAACCATCTCACAAGAAACAGCTCGACAGACATCACCGCTGAGCCACTGCTCACGGTATGGTATAAATAAAACAAAGCAACTGCTCACCGTATCGAGCAGCTCCTTACAGTTAAGTGAGGTTCCTCATAACGTGTTCCAGGTTACTTAAGTGCAGCTGATAAGCGCGATGGCCGAGTTCATGGTGATGGTTCCGCAACGGAAAATCAATCATTTATACAAGACTCATAGTCACAAACGTACCCAACCGTAAAGTATTGTACAAGTTTAAAAATTAAAATGTGGAATTTATTGCGCAATGCTTTCTTCCTGAATCAATAGACACACGAGGTGGAGCTCTCAGCAATGACAACGTTCCTAAGGTATGCAGGAGATCCCCGTTTTCAAGTTGGCGTTGCAGAAGAGGTTGGTGTAACCCAGGCTATGGTATCATACACGTTCTGGGAAGTTGTGGAAGCATTAAGGAAAAGACACAACATTGGATACACTTTCCTAAAACAACTGCTGCTCTTCATGATGCTCAGACTGACCTGTCGGACCGATATATGTTGTCATCAGACATCCGTGTTTGTATTCGCGGACTACATTGCAACTTGGCAATTGAAGTACTATAGAATACGTCTGTTGACACTCGCCGATAATATAAGGAATGTAATTATATTGCTGGTTACTTGCAACAGCAGTATCGATTAAGATTAATGTGATCTGCATCCGTTGCTAGAATCTATGACTAAGTGTTCCAGCATACACTTTGTAGTGTGATTATGCCGATTCGAGAGCACGAGGCACTGGGGCTGCAGCCGATCTCCACAATGTTGCAA
>NQII01012730.1:0-14358 GCA_002778355.1 Clitarchus hookeri
CTGTTGATGTGCAACCTGTCAACTTCAGATCCTCTAGTCAGAAATGACTGGAACCATGCCAGCAGAACATCTGCCAGGGGGTAAACTCTGAACTAACCTGTTGAGAGAGATGTGGTCTGCTCAATATCACTGTCTCATCAAGGACGAATGTTGTGATCCCAGGAGGGAGAGCGTTTTGTGTCTCTTCAGTGCACACCGCAAGTCAATTTTCCGAATCTATAATGTGTACTCGCAGACGTGTACAGCCTAGTCTCGCCAGTCACCCCTCCTCCCGCTCATTCCACTCCACTTCTAAGTGTGGAACCTCGTCCACTGCATCATCTCAGCAACGTGCTTCGTCCAAAGCAGTGTCAGTGTCTACTCCGGCCCGCTTCTAGTCACTGTCAATTTTCGCAGGGCNCAGCAACGTGCTTCGTCCAAAGCAGTGTCAGTGTCTACTCCGGCCCGCTTCTAGTCACTGTCAATTTTCGCAGGGCTATCAACTGAAGATCATGCGGCATTTCTCCATGACTGCACAAGTCATCTGCAACGACACAGAATGTGTGAAAAGGATTGGCCTAATGGCCTAATTGTGTAAGTGGTTGGTTCAATGGCGAAGCTAGGCAGAGGTAACAGGGAATTTCACACTACGGCATTACCTGGGAACAGTTCCAACGGTCTTTCAAATGTCGTTTTGCTGGCACTTTCTAAGGCATACCTAGTGACTGGGCGAATTTGTCTCCACATTTGCTACCCAGAAAACTAATTTAGTACAAACCTATTACCATCCCCATGACAATAAAGTAGNGAATTTGTCTCCACATTTGCTACCCAGAAAACTAATTTAGTACAAACCTATTACCATCCCCATGACAATAAAGTAGGTGCTTTAAGCTGTAGTAGGGACACAGTGTGATCTGAGGTTCATGGTTCATTACCTCCATTACCATGCTGATGACTTTAAGCACTGCTTGGATATACTGGACCAGAGTTCCATTGCATCAGGACACTTGCGCCATGATTGTGACCCTGTTCATCAGTGTCAGTATTAAGACAGTTAAACTACAAAATTTTCTGATGTGGGNACTTGCGCCATGATTGTGACCCTGTTCATCAGTGTCAGTATTAAGACAGTTAAACTACAAAATTTTCTGATGTGGGCAAAACCTCAAAATCTTTCAAAAATTCTTTTGTATAAAAGATATACAATGGTATTCCAAACAAAAACAGCTCAAGTGATTGTGCAAACATGTTTAGGGCATTGACCGCTGCCATACGCCTGCTGTAACTGGGATGCCAAACTGTATCCGGGAAACAGCCAAGCGAGACAGCGTGCTGGATGCTACATACCCTCAGGAAAAACATGATATTGCCAGACAAACTTCATGGCAAATTTTACTTTCTCACATGCAATAGTGCCGTGCCCACATTGATACTGCTGCTTCTCATATCTTTGTCCACATCAATTTGGCAGACATGTTCAAAATTAAACCATACACTCAAACAGTATCACATACTGCTGAAACAGTGGGTTTCCGTAACCATTTGCATCAGGGATACTGAAACTGTCACTTTGCTTTGAACAATTTCAGAGAGGACACTATACTAGAGATGCAGTGGCTAACAGAACAGGAAACTGTGGTGGAACCAGCCACGAGACAGATTCATTTTGGCCAGAAAGATAGCAGTTTGGTGTACGACAAAGACCCATGGTGCACTAGTTGCATATTGGAGGTACAGCTGGACGACGACCTTGACCACACCATGCCGCCCAAGTAGTGTCATCATCCAGCATTTGCTCAACAAGCACTGTAATGTTCTCGCCACCACTGATCCATTATGGTGTACCCATGTGTCAGAACAAAACATATCACTTATCCAAGAGGAACCTATATATACTACTACTTGTTGCTTCTGGACAGGCAGCTGGTCTATTTAAGCTGCGACGGGTCTTCAAGTCAACAGTCTGCCCTTTTATAGCCTTAAGCGCTAGGTGTGCAAATCCAGCTTAGCTACGAGTAGCGGCAACGACAATGAGCAACGAGAGTGAAGTCTGTAGATTGCAAGCATCAGTGCAGTGAAGAGTGAGACAGAGGCAGGACTATTGAACTGGATGCGTGAAAGACATTTGGAATGGCAATACTTAGTTGGATTGAATATGTGTAAATAATAGGTGTGAATCAAATGACTGGAACTTATGTAAAGACAATGATAATGACTATCATTAGAATTGAGATTGACATTAAATATTGCGCTCACTGAGAATAACAAGTCTTAATAGCAGAGTTTGGTAGTTTGATGCTGTGTGTATTTTTTATAGTATTATAAATAAATTCAAAAAATTAAATTGTAATTCTGTTATATTTAATAAGATCTCCACCCCTCAACACTTGGATATGTTCCCGGCATATTGTAACTTTGTTAATTATAAATTAAATATAATAATTTATAGATAGAATATAAATAAAAGTTCAATTTAACTAAAAATGAGATAATTTTATGCTAACACATGTATAAAACACTTGATATACACATCACGTATTTAGGAAACAACCGAACACATCAAAAATGGGGTGATTTTTAGAAGGCTTGATTCAAAAAGTGTAAAGATATACTAAATTTTCTCTTTTAAAATCTGGAAAGCAGCCTGTTGCTCGGATCCCCACACAAAATCAACCTGTTTACGTTTTAACAAATTCAAAGGTTCCGCAATTCTTGAAAAATCTGGAATAAACTTCCCGTAAAATAAAAACATACCCATAAAACCTTCGTAGTACCGTAACATTTTTAGGTATAGGAAAATTTACCACCACCTTAATCTTCTCTGGATTAGTGTGTAAGGTTCCCTGTGAGATGATAAACTCTAAATATATAACATGTTTCTCAGCACAACTTATCTTATCGGGTTGACGTTTAACCCAGTCGCCCATAAAGCTTGGAGCACCTATTTAATATGATATACATGTTCTTCAAAAGTTTAACTATAAATACTGATGCATGACGGGTACATATACATACTATTTCTTTTTGCTGCAACTCCGTATCATCATGTGCATGCCATGTGCCCCAGAAGTGATACAAACCCTATATGGCATCCACCCAAGCCAGCATTCTATCTCCAATGATAAGGTGGATGCCTGGAGAGCAGAATGCACCTCAAGGAAGAGAATATTATAAATCGCCCCTGCCTAAACAAAACCCAGTGAGAAGGGAAACCAGTCGACCACGCCAGCAAAACTACCCCTCAGCTCGCGTAGCCGATAGCACCCGCACACCAGGAAGACCTGCTTACAGCTGCTCCAGAGATGGCAGCAAGTGAAACTCTGCTTACGAAGAGAGGAGCCACCTCCGCCAAAGCCACTCGAAGGCCGAAGGAACCAGAGAAACCCTTAACCCAGGAGGATATATGACCCTGCACCGCCGCAGAACGGCAGTTGATACCAGCAGCTCACCTTAGCACCAGTCATGCTAAGGCTCTCTGCTCTGTCTGCACGTACTGTAACCCCGAAGAGTCGTCATTTCCCCCACATTTGACACTTGCTGTCAACCTCATACTCTCCCTTAAGTCCCTTCAGGAAAATATAGCTTCAGTTAGGGTTTAGTTGTTCTGATGGCTACCTAATTCTTTGCTCTTACTATTCTAGCACACCCTTCAGGCAAGGCTCTTCAAGCCGACAGGCCCCTTCACCTGTCTTTTGCTTTACCTTTCTGTAAGTTAATCAGTGCATTTATTTACAGCAGGAGAGTATGGGTCACCGTGTTCTATTCTGGACGGAATAAAACACGTTACTAGTCTAACCACCATCCATTCCTTCTTGTGTGAACTGTGCTTAGTCCTTCCTGGTGTCACTTCGCAAAGGAAATGCCCGGAAGCGCGGTTTGAGAACTGGTTTGCCGAATATAGAGTAGGACTGCGGCCTGTCCCCTAAAAAGGACTTGACATATGTCACCCAAAACACAAAACATTAGACGACCACCCATACTGTGGACCAGGCATGCAAAGGTACCTTGTGCGCACATATGGTAGAGCAACGACCACTAGCAAGAGACATTACGAAGAAGCTAGATCACCCTTGTCAGTTAACCCACTCGATCCACCGCTTATAAACCCACCGGAAGGACTGTCAGGCCTGACAAGAGGAATCTACCCCTTCTGGGCTCCACTTTAACAAGGAATATTGTTGCCTGCCACCCCAGTGCGAACGTGAACCGTAGTACCTGCCATTCACCCACAGAAAGGGAAGTAGGTAGAGCGACAGGAAGGCAGCTTCTATCTTTGTCGAGAAACAAGCACTGCTTAACCAACCTACCCCAGCCTTCAGCTACTTGACCCCCAGGAGCTAGCTCATACTGCCCGCCAACAGTTGAGACCTCACCTCGCAGTTCCCCCCATAACTGTTTGGCCGCTTAGTGAAAACCCCCCGGAGCTGCTCATCCCGTCGTAGAGTACCTCCGCCTGGGTGTGCTCCTGATACTAGGCATCAAGTCAGCCAACAATGCCGGTCCAGCCCAGCCAGCCATCAACAGCGGGCCGGACGCCTGCCTGCCACTGTAGAGCCAGAGCCGACCAGCAGACGCTGTCACCGCCAGCCATCCGGGTTGAGAGACCCCACACAGGACCTACGCCGACAAGTGCCCGACACACGGCAATGAGAGGTAAGCCAGCTGCTCCGTCAACGTCACGCACCCGCAAGCCCAACCTAGCTCAGCTAGACTGTGTGCCGAGCTGTGGCCTACCCACCTGATTCTGCAGACCCCACCTCAGTAGGGTTTGCACACCTAAGTCTGTGTGACTGATCTAACACGCACTAAAAACCTAGTCAGCGCTGATGCGCTCGTGTCCTGAAGGTCGTCACGCATCAATACATACATAATCAATGTATGGTAATACAAATTCATACCCAAAAGAAGTCTGGTCCATTGGAATAATCCCCAGGTGTACAAAACGATAAAGGTTCCTGGGAATTTGGGCGTAGTTCAGACTGGAAAAAGGCAGAATTCAAGTAAAAAATAGTGAAATATTAAGCGGAACTTAGGTGTTGAAAAAGTGTCAATTACAGGAACGGGATAAGGATCTAAATAAACATATTTTCATTCCATCATGTGTTATGATACAAATTTTTGGGGTAATTCCACTGACAGTAAAAAAGTGTTTCACATACAAAAGAGAGCTGTAAGAATAATCAACGGCAAAAGAAAGTCAGACTCATTAGACCTATTTTCAAGAGCTCAGAGATTTTAACATTTGCATGTGAGTACACAATTTCAATGCTCATATATTCGTGTCCAAAAACAGTCATTTATTTCAGAAAAATGAGTCATTTCATAAGCATGACAATAGAATAAAAAAACACACATGACTTCAGTTAACTTAAAAACTTTTCCAGAAAGGGCTGCCCTACCTTGGTAACCAACTTTTCAATAAATGACCACAACACCTTCAAGAAATTTGCTTCTCTAACAAAAACTCACAAACAAACAAAGGCAAATTGAATGCTGCTTCTGGATGGCTTATGCAATTTAAATAGCTAATTGGAATATGGGAAATTGCTATACAAGATGAAAAATTCAGTGCAAACAAGAAAGCACCCAATGAGTTTTGTGCACAATTTTCCAATTTCATTGCTAAGTATGGATTTTCAGAGCGGCAAATATATAATGAAGGTTTTAAGGTTAGTTAAGAGAGGTTGTCTGTCCTTGTGTGCAGCAACACAACTGGACGGCATAAACTGAAACTGCTGGTGATAGGGAAATCGAAAAGGAACATGGATGGGCAGTGAAATATTTAGTAAATGGTTTCATCATATTTTCGTTCCTGCTGCGCGTGATTTTTTAGAAAAGAAAGGAATGCCACTGAAGGTTTTCTTAATTCTGGATACTGCACTATGTCACCCAGATGCAACACCACTTGTGTTAGATGGTGGCCAGATTTTCTTTTTATATTTTAGTAGCATGTGATTTGAAATTACTTAACGGATACAGATATGGCTGGCTTCGGTACTANTTAGTAGCATGTGATTTGAAATTACTTAACGGATACAGATATGGCTGGCTTCGGTACTACTACACATTTAACTTGATATAAGCTGTAACTGATGATATTCGTAAAAAAAAATTGAAATAAACTTATAAANGTACTACTACACATTTAACTTGATATAAGCCGTAACTGATGATATTCGTAAAATAAAATTGAAATAAACTTATAATAGTGGCATCTGCTTTCAAGGTAATTAAAATTCATAAATGTCAACAAACAANAAATAAAATTGAAATAAACTTATAATAGTGGCATCTGCTTTCAAGGTAATTAAAATTCATAAATGTCAACAAACAATTGCAAAAGAAATACAACCGTATATCGATCTATCGCTTGCAGTATGACACTGCATGATCGAGAAAACATGTCTGATTGGATAGCAAAGAGCCTCGGCATATTGACTGGTACGAATTGGTGAAATTTTATTTCTAAACACGAGTGTGTAGGCCTAACAGTTGTTTTTTCTTTGAAATTATTACAAAAATTGAATTTATTTAGAGTAGTTTGTGGTTGGCTGGACGTAAGACAAGCAGAATTCAGTGCGAACTACATATTTCCTTTGTCGAGACTTACATGTTTTACGTGAACGTCAAGCATGTATTGTTTTTCATCGTGAACAAAATATTACCAGTGAATGTTGGTCATAAAAGCAGCTGAGCGCACGTAGTGTGAAATATATGCTCGCGATTGAGGTCACGAAGTCATCTTGATCAGGTCGGTGCCCTAAAACTTCATAGTTTTCTACTCTTTTTGTGGTAGGTTGGTAATACTGTAAATNTCATCTTGATCAGGTCGGTGCCCTAAAACTTCATAGTTTTCTACTCTTTTTGTGGTAGGTTGGTAATACTGTAAATGTTCCAAAGTGAAGATTTTAGACAGTTTGTAAACAACGTTTGTAGGCAACTCAATGATCCAATTTCTAAATACACAATTAAAGATATTAAAAACCCAGTTTTTNCAACGTTTGTAGGCAACTCAATGATCCAATTTCTAAATACACAATTAAAGATATTAAAAACCCAGTTTTTTTTTAATTTACCGGTGATTGCTGCAACAAAAAAATTGTTTTATTTATGAGATGAAATAAATCTTTTGGGCAGATAATTACATACGCATTATTCTTTTTTACACAGTCATTCATCATAATAATTAAGCCTACAAATGTTTTAACAAATAAATTTGAAATATTGCATTGCATAAAAATACTGGGTAAACGTTTGGAGTCTGTTTTAAAAACAGTTAAAGTGCGAATTTGTTAATAAACGCTCTGTAATTGCGTCTGTCGTACTTCCTGCTAAAAAATTCACAGTTTCTCTGTGCGTCTAGTGCAAATAGTCGATGCGTGAACTTTAGTTGGACCTGGTGGCCAAATATGAAAAAAAAATGAGCCTGTAAGTTGCATGCTTATTTGTTGGGTAATTTTTAATCTGACATGGAAGGAAATAGAAAAAGTGACTTTTAAGAGTATTTTAAAATTAAAACAAGCTTCTCCCCACAAAAAATTTGTAAATTGTGTAAGGTGGTAACAGTTTTTTGATGCTCTCAGACACCATATAAAATATTACACATGTATTGATATGTATCGGCACTATCTGCGGCATTGGCCAAAAGTATCGGTATCGGTAATATCTGCAAAATTAGGTTTGGACCCATCTCTAGTTTTGATATATCAGTTCAAAAATATCTAAGTAGGCCTACATAAACTGTATTAAGACNATATATCAGTTCAAAAATATCTAAGTAGGCCTACATAAACTGTATTAAGACTACTTGTGAAATCATCTCTAGTAAGTAAAAATAGGTAATAATATTAATTTCTCTTCAATAATACATATTTTTTGGTGTTGAAATACAGTTTTAGTAATTTAAAAGTTCAATGGGTTCCATTGTTCTCCAAAATGTTTTACCAGTACATTGTTAACATACTGTAACTTCAGCGCAGAGATTCGTCCTCCAGGAGTTAAAAACTGAGACATATTTAAGTTTATGAACTTTAGGCCTTTCTTGCCAAACCTTTTGAATGTTCCAAAACCTGATATGTAGTTTACTTCACCTTTAATTCTTATGTCATGTCCTTTTGAACTTATTATGCGGTGGGCAAACTACTTTTTCCACTTCTGACTTTCAATCAAAGCGTTTGTCTCATACACACAACTGTACCAAATTGGGAAAACATATCAGTGTAGTCCTCAAGTTTTATAAGTACTCTTTTGTTATTTAGTTCATTCTCAACACTGCAAAAAATATTCGATCATAAAAAAGAACAATCGCCACCACTAACAACAGAAACAACAGCAAAGTGCCGCTCACATACTCGGCACTAATCAGCTGTACTCGAGTGTGCAATGGTCCACTGCGCATGTTGTAACATTGCAGGTCACTAAGGTCACTGGGTTAATTTCCCCCCTCCCCCAAAATAAGGGTAATTATTTTTAAATGCATTTTTTCTACAAAAGGTTATTCCTATAGGCTTGTATAGGATTAAAAAAAGGGCAAATTGTCAAATATAATTTTGGGAAGGGTAATATAGGTTATTTTGTACTTGTGAAATAATTAAGTCTGTTTGGTATTACGAGGCACTCATTTTATATTAATTCGAGGTTGTATAATGATATTTTTCTGCTGTGACATTTAGTTTGTTTTGCTATTTAGGTAGGTAAAAATGTCAGGTTGGNAATTGTCAAATATAATTTTGGGAAGGGTAATATAGGTTATTTTGTACTTGTGAAATAATTAAGTCTGTTTGGTATCCCGAGGCACTCATTTTATATTAATTCAAGGTTGTATAATGATATTTTTCTGCTGTGACATTTAGTTTGTTTTGCTATTTAGGTAGGTAAAAATGTCAGGTTGGTGCCACGGCGGCGGCAGGTAATTAGGTAGGCGGTGGCATGATACATCAGGGGAGCGGGCTGGGCCAATTAGGAGCCAGCTCGTTCGTTGATGTGGGTGTCCGGCACCATGATGTGGTTAACAGAAATTGTCAAGACACCGGACGGGAAGGTCGTGGTTGTGGCGGTCGGGTAAAAATCTTGAAATGTATGGTAAGTGGGCTGAAAAATTTCACTCGTGTAAGTCAAAGGCAGTAAGTTTTTCTTCAGTTGGACTTTTAACGTCCAGAAATTTAGATCAAAATGTAAATTTTTAAGACCTACAGGAGGCAGCATCAAGGACTTCTAGCTACAGACTCGTGCCTTAGCTCATACGGTATGCGTGTGCNATGTGCATGACCAGACATAAGTGTCATTAACACTGTTTAAATTAATGCAGTAACTTAGTGGTGCAATTTTCGCGAATTGGCAAGTGCCTTGCAATAAAAATTTGCTGTGAACCAAAGTGAAGTGTTTCCTGTAACAAGTGCAACATTAACAAAGAAAAAATTAAATTAACTTTAAAAAACAACTGAATTTCTGGTCTCTGTCACGTCTTCAAAATGTATAACATCTTTACAAACATTTAATTATCACCTAGTGAACAGGTAATTATTGCAGCAGTGGTTCAAGCGTGTATTTCATCGCAGCTGGCAAGCAGGCTGCAAAAGTTGTAACTAACTTCATCTTCTTTGCGATCCTGTTTCTTTGTACACTGCTGGACACGAGGCCGGCAATGTAGCAATATCTAGTGATGTGGCTTGTTTTGAAACTAACATCTATATTTTAACCATTTATAAACTGATATGGTCTGTTTTGAACTTTGCCACTTTGCACAGTTATAAAAATGTGCCTGAACTACAAAAACATGACAATCTGAAAAGTGACCAAAACGTGATGTGGCTCGTTTTGAAACTAGACAACTCGTGTAACACCTCCAGATGCCTTGCATGCTGCTTTCATATATTTATAATCTTGAATTCAATCGTTTGTGAAATCACTAAATTATTTATATAATTGAGAACTGAAAAATGTATTTATTTTTGTAAATAAGCGTAAGGAAAGAAAATAATTAATTTTACATATCCTGTGTTTGTGTGTTTAACTTTGATGACATAAAGTTTAAATATGTAGGGAGCGAGACAGACAGATACATGTAAACAATTATAAAATTCTTGTACACATTTCCTAACCAGACTGAACCACTGAGTACCAGATGGTCTTGTAATTGAATATCTGGCTAGGCTTAAATAACAAGATAACATGAAGAATGTGCTTAAACCTGTTACTTCCCATAAACAACACTCTTGGATCCACGTCTGACTAATTAGAAGAAGTACCTGCAATGTAAAGCATTCCCACTTCAAAACAATGTGATACGCCACTGGTTGGTAGTGCTCATGTTCCTGCCATCACAGCGTAAAAGACTTTCTTGAAAATAAGTTTATGTCTATAAATTTATATTGCTTCTTTATTTCTGCAATCCTTAACAATTTTTGAAAGAATAAACATGACAATTTATTACAAATAAACACTATCTACTACAATTTTGTTGCAAAAATTTCATTTACAAAAACATGTGACACTTTACAACATAAAATAATTTCATATACAGTAAAAAAAAAAGATATGATTTACATGCTTAAACATTTTGTTGTTTATATGGATTACACGTAAGAACAAAATGTAATTTTGGGAAACTTTCAAATGATAAAATATTGCTACACATATGTGGTACTATCCACATTCCTTAACGTAACTCATAAATAGTATCAATTTAAACTAATTTCTGTAACAAAATTAAATAATTAAATGTCTTGTAGCATAAATTATAAACAAACAACTACAAATACTACCCAAAGGCATATGTACACTTCTTAAATGTTAAAACTGTACAGAAAATGGTCTTGCGTACAAATTTTTATGACTAAGATTGTTTATAGTACATATACTACAATAAAATCTCGATGCTAAGACCTTTCATGATATCCAGGAAAAGGGTTGTTATTTTAAGGGGTTACTATTGAAAATTTTGTTCATGGTTCCCAAAAAGGGTCATTTCGAGAGGGTCGCTATCCCAGGGGTCTTAGAAATGAGAGTTGAATGTATTTGACTCAATTTTAAAACAAACACTAATGGTATCTCAGCAATTCATTTTTACTGCTTTATAACTGCACCATTTCATTTTTTAACAAGTCCTCAAAACAACAACAATTGCACAAAAATGTATTGCATCCTAAAATGTACAAAAATATGCCTGTACATAATGTTTACACAAAATATTTTTTTTTTTAAACCCAATTAAGTTATATGGTTTATAGATTACAATGAAAACATAACTAAATGTAAAAACAGTGGGNTTTTAACAAGTCCTCAAAACAACAACAATTGCACAAAAATGTATTGCATCCTAAAATGTACAAAAATATGCCTGTGCATAATGTTTACACAAAAAAATTTTTTTTTTAAACCCAATTAAGTTATATGGTTTATAGATTACAATGAAAACATAACTAAATGTAAAAACAGTGGGGTAACACATTAGCAAACTGTAGGATATGTGCTGTTACAGAACTGTTATACTCTTACTAGGCCTCTCCGTGCCAATCAAGCGCACAGATGCTTATCTAATATACTTCAGGTAACTCAACATTATACTAGGACTGCAGGCTGATTACCAAGTTAAGTGTCTTTCACTGCTATAAAATATTATTTCAAGACTTAACCAAAACAAAGACATTATTTATTAATTTTTTTTTTTTAACATACAGGACCACTCATGTAGAGGACTTTCTTGGCAGTCTGCAACAAATAAAAATGTAAATGTTACACAAACATTTGTCATTATACACAACCAAACACACTGCAGTTATATTACCACTGTTATGATACACCATTATAAATTAAAACATAATGGCAGATGATATTGTCTTAAAAATGAATCCAAAAACCTNCCACTGTTATGATACACCATTATAAATTAAAACATAATGACAGATGATATTGTCTTAAAAATGAATCCAAAAACCCAAATAATTAGTTGGAGGGAGAGGGCGAGGATAGTAAAATAAAAAGAGGGCAGATGGTAGTCTCCTTCTGACAGTATGTTAAGTCTTTATGATCCTTGGCAAGTGCAGAAGACTCCATATGGATGGGAAGATGGTTAGTCATCAACAACAGCGAGACTTCCCCCCTATGAATTAGCACATCCTTTCTCCATTCATGCAACTAGGGAAGCAAAACCACAGAGAAACAATGTCATCCTAACCCCATCATCAAGACCAGAGGCATTTTTGTAAGGCTGAAGCAGTGGAAGAGAAGTGTGTTCATCACCCGGTCACACACTTCTATTAGAACCACGCCAACCTTAGAGTATATGACTCCAAGTATAAGCCAACCATTACCAATGACCTTCGGATGAGAGGACATCTGATGTCAGTAAAGTATTAATTTATTTGAAAGGAGGCAGAATATAGCCATTTTTCAACCCATGAATGTCAGACTAAATTTACCCATTCACAGGATTACTTCATCTAGCCATCACAATACACAGTGGTGCATATCATTTTGAAGCAGCTGCTGATAAGAGTACTGCCATCCACATGTTCAACACCCAACCGAGCATAGTGTCAACCATGTGAGGGTGAGCATAAACAGATGGAAAAATGTCTGGACACCAGCAAGCTTGGGAAACTAATAAGCTGGCATCAGGGTCACGAATAGTTTGGCCCCTGTAGCTGGTATGATACTAGAGTATAGCAAGAGGTCCACTTCACTACTTGCCATTAAACAGACACGTGACAGGATAAGTTAGAATATAATATCACNTCACTTCACTACTTGCCATTAAACAGACACGTGACAGGATAAGTTAGAATATAATATCACTGGCATTGCACACTGTGATATTTCATTACTCTGAAGTAACAAATGTCACATTTTGATACAAATAAATTCTCTGGAAAAAAAATGTATGATACACAAAAATTATTAATTAAGAAGCATGCTAATTACAGAGAGAAGTTTGTGTCCCACATGTGATTCTCATNACTAATAAGCTGGCATCAGGGTCACGAATAGTTTGGCCCCTGTAGCTGGTATGATACTAGAGTATAGCAAGAGGTCCACTTCACTACTTGCCATTAAACAGACACGTGACAGGATAAGTTAGAATATAATATCACTGGCATTGCACACTGTGATATTTCATTACTCTGAAGTAACAAATGTCACATTTTGACACAAATAAATTCTCTGGAAAAAAATGTATGATACACAAAAATTATTAATTAAGAAGCATGCTAATTACAGAGAGAAGTTTGTGTCCTACATGTGATTCTCATGACTGGGTTGCCTTTGGGTTTTGGAAAAACCATGGATCTGAAAAACAACCAAATTTCCCCATGTAACACCCATCCTCTTGTAAGACTTGCACACACATTTTGAATATCCTTCTGATGAAAAATAAAATTTTTATATATTCACTTTTAAAAACTTGTGTTTCAGTGCATAGCTGTGTTGCACAAGCAATACGTGTATGTTACAAAACTAAATACAGCACAAGCTACACCATGTTTAATTAAACGACCCCAATTTTTTAAAAAATTGACATCTAAATCGAAAATACGGTTGGCATTCATTTGTGGTTTAGGTCAAAGCTGTCAGTCAACAGGTATAGTCTGTATGCAACAAAAATATACACAACCAAATGAGATATTTAAACACAAAAGGGCCCTTAACTCATGTCACACATCAAATTTTCAGCGTAAATATGCATAAATATGGTGAATGTGCTTGCAGACTTGCCTGAAAGTCACACTTCTAGTTCACCTCCCGTAACAAATAACCGCTTTGTTTCTATAAACGTCACATGGCTGACACCACCATCCCTGCCATAGCTTTGTGCTCGTTGGAAGAAGGGAAAAGTAATCTACGCCACAACAAACCCAACTATTTCCAATCTCCATATAACAGAAAAAAAATGTGTGGGTGGTACAAGGGTAAATATGGTAAATTGCGCTACTGCCAACAAGGACATCTTCACATATTATTATCAAAGAAAAAACAGAGCAAGTACACCTATATCTTGAGGGATACATGGGATTATTAAAAGAAAGTTCCTAGAAACATTAAAATGAAAACTGATACTACAGAAAATCAGTTGGCATAACCTCATAACAAAAACATACACTTGCCATTATTATTATTATCATCTGACTTCCTCAGTCTTCAAGAATCTTCAGTGATATCCCAATTAACAAAATTAAAACATACTAAGTACTGTAAAGAAATGGAGTACGCTGATGTAACATAATGACTGCATTATGGTTCCTGTTCAGAATCTACTGTTCATCTTACTGACTAAGGTACAACTGTGTCAAGTGCAGGGTCCCAGAAGAGAGGGACAATAAGAGAAATGACACAAGGAACAGTAGGTCAAATAACCTGGTGGAGACTACCCTCACACCC
>NQII01012730.1:25784-36061 GCA_002778355.1 Clitarchus hookeri
CCCCCCCAGCATAACCAGTGTAGGGGCTTAGAGAGACATGTGGCAATCGTAATCACCGCAGAGAAAGGTCAAACAGAGGCAGAAACGCGCTTCCAAGCCGTCTACGTGTCCTGCTGCGTAGGCCCCCCACGCACCTCCTCCCCTACACTCCTAGCAAGCCAAGTAAAATTGGTAAGCGCCGAGATATCACGAGATAGGAGACGCAGTTCGCCTGAAATCAGAAAACACGCACTGCGGAAAAATAAGCTGAGATGGTAAATTCAAGGGGCAAGATCACCACTTCCCTCCCCCCCTTCAGAAACCATGGCACGTTTTTGAAATGCTTTGTTCTGTTTCCTACCACCGCCCTCTCGCCCCAACAAGGCAACACGTGCCGACAATTAGGGAGGGTGGCTAGGGAGCATATAAGCCTCTTTGCGGGGAGGGTGGGTGCAGGTAATCAGTAGACCTTCGAGCAGGAGAGTTGCATATCGCCGCGCAGAGAGAACAGCCGCGCCAGTGCGGCCGGGGGGGATCGGACCCCTGGTGACAACAGTACCTCAGTACATAAGTACGTCAGTAGAACAGCAGTCCAGTGAGACGGCACCAAATGCGGGCCTTTGCCACGNAGTGAGACGGCACCAAATGCGGGCCTTTGCCACGGCCGCCCACATCGCCGGAGCTCATCCACAGCTGACATCATACCAGCAGAGTTAAGTATCAAGTCGCCGTCCAGAGAAGCCCCCCCCCTCCACCACGACATCACCCCCAGTTAATACGAGTAGCCAAAATAGAGTACCACACCTCAGAAGTGTTTCTGTATGTTTTTTTATAACTCGAGACAATATATCCATCCAGTTAAGTGAAACGTCAAAAGACTACCTTATTGAAATACCCTCAATCCCAGGCACCTTATAGCTTGTGCCTGGAGGAATTAACTCCGACCCTATAAACCACCCTGTATTCCACAGGTTGGGAATAGCGTCAACATTTACAAAACTTTGTAAAAATATAATTATATCCTTTGTAAACGTTGTCTTTGTAACATTAAAATAGCGGTATTTGTAACACAACTAGGAATTTTTTTTGGAAAGACCAGGAATCACTATAAATCACGAAGTCAAAGTTACAAACTGTTAAATTATTAGGGGGAACTGTTTTATTTTAATAATATTTCAAGTGTAAAATACTTTAATGTCTTTTCCTTTACTTTAAAAGCTCATACAATCACGCTGTTATGCATGTTATACTGGCTCAGTTATTTTTATAATCACCGAACAACCTGTAATAATTTGTTGGTTTGCAAAGTCAGTAATTGTCATCCCCACGCAAAGTTCATAAAACAATATATTCTACAATTATAAAACTCCATCTATGCTACTGTTTACTCTACCTGTAGATTTAGTCCTGAAATGCAGTAATTGCCTAAATTACTAACCTCAATTCTTTCCAGAAAGTCAAGATTGTAATATTCTTGACCAAGTTAATATAGAATAATCTTACCTCCAAAACAATGCAAAGGCATGCAAGATGAAGTGGCTATCTGATAAAAGTGTGTACGTTATAGCCCAGAGGTTACAGGTTCGAGTCTGGGTGACAGTAAGGGTTTTTCTTTGTGAACATAATTTGAAAATTTTTCCTGCTATCACATTTTTTTTATTGCAGTTGTTTTCGAGAACATTATAAAAATTATTTTGTTTCCACTTCCCCATAACGTAAATTTAAACAAGTTTTAATTTGTAATATTATAAAAATATCTATTGCAATTTTTGCAAGAAAATTTTTTTGTAGCGCTACAAAAAATTATTTTAGCAACTAGTTTCCAAAGAAATTCCTGTAAAAATGTACAAAAAATGTTTACAATGCAACAGTGCAAAACAAACTTACAACTCGCATAGAAAGAAATTTAATTTTATAAAATGTTGGTACTTCATTAAAAAACTTAAATGTATTACTTGTATGAAGATTTAAGAAACTTGTGAATAATAAGAGTGTAGATAATTTTGAAATGGCAAAGGGTGGCATTTTTGTTTGCAGTCCCGCAAACTCCTCGCGTATAAGAGGGGACTGTCTAGGGTCTCATAAATATCTTGTAAACCGAGCTTGAATTCATGAGCGATGTTTGTGAGTTCCTCTTTCATGAGGCGTTTGAGAGTACAATGATTTTCGGAGCCCCGTGTGCAAGGCTGAAAACTCAAAGCATGATTTCAGATATCGGCAGTTAGCAACAAGGTTTTAACTGAAATGAATTCGCTGAAGAGCACATGCGGTGTTAAAAATATTTGTAAATTAATGTGTACGGTACTAAAGTTGGTACTAACGAAAAATGAAACACAAATGTACTTATGAAATATTTCAGAATTTGTTCCATATATTCCGCAGAGGTGCCTCATTTCCTCTATTGTGACGTGAAATTATAAAACTTATACTCAATTATTTAAAAAACTAACATAAAAACAGAGACAACAAACAACAATAATTAAAAATATGAATTATAATACGAAACATGGTAAAGATAATGCAGTTAAAATTCTGCTGTTCTAACAAGATGTGCTTGATAATCATGTGGTTATGATAGCAGGATTATGGTAGCAAGTTTCTAATATTTGATGTATATTCAAATCCCAATACCGAAAAAGAAATTTTAATTTTTAATATTATACTCCACGCAACTCTAACACTATGGGATTAATATTATTTTCCTCCAAAACACTTTATTTGTAGCGCAAATGATGAAAATCAATTAGTGATTTTACAGATAGCTCCATAAAATTCACGCAAAAAAAAAAAAAAACCCCCACACGCACGCACACAACCCCCCCGCCCCCTTTTCTCGTGAACATAGAAACATGTATGATACTAGTTCTATTCCTAATTTCACCGAGATTTTTTTTAACATATTTACTTGGTAGTAATTGTAAAAGAATTTGTGCTGCATCAAACTATGATAAGACGAGCAAGTAACAGATAAATATAATCGCACATAATTCATCGGTTTTTGCGGTAAGTTTTTTAATTTTCTGTATTATTTTCCACCCCTCCATTTGTGAGAGTCAAGAACAGTATGTCACAACTTCAAAATAATTGTATTCGCCAGTGCATTGTATCTCAATTATTGAAATGACGCAAGGCGTGCACCATTTTTATGGGATGCGAGTCGTTTAGGGTAGGTCAAGGCCTCTCTTAACTTTGAGAGAGCTCACAACTGTATTCAACATGCAAATAACTTGCTAATTGTTTACCAAAACAAGATGCATACCAAATGTGGCATGCATCTCCATCACAAAAGTGACTATTAATACCAGTCTAACTCACACAAATCGCCACAATTATTTCTGCTCTACATGACCCAGTTTTGTCATGGAAAGCAACTATGTGATCTGCCAGTTTATCATGATTTCAACTGATATATCTTGTGGTACACAGATCTTATAGATTCGCATACATCTTAATAATACAGTTTATCTCCTAGAAATCTTTACAGATATGGAAATCTGTCCTCTTGGAACTAAAGCCGGAAGCAGGAAAAGAAGAACCCGACTTGTGAAAAAATGGTAATGTAACGAAGACATGAATTCAATTCGTAACTGTAATTGTGAATGGTGGATGGTCACATGGCAGTCACGGAAAATAAAATTACATTTTAATTTTGTTCTGCGTGTGGTAACTCAAGAGTGAAGGGTAAAAAAAGTCAGTGTTTTGTAGCAGTTTGCCACATAGTTAAATGTTTTGTGTTAACTGATCTTGAAAAAAATTGACAACAGTAGTCACATAAAGTTATGGTGGTGCAACAATTATTGTACATTTTTAAAAATAAAAATTATTTGCTTTCAAGCGACGAATGTGACTGATATTACAGGTATAATGTGGAAATAGTTATTTCTGGAAATAAAACTTTCTGTGGTACTGTTAAAATGTTATCATTAGTAATAATATTGTAGTGGAGAAACATTATGAAATTATGTGTTTATTTTATTGAATTAGTTGTACAAACAGGAATTTATACAATTATTTTTTTCTTTAGTATGTGCCAGTGCATATTTAGGATTAATGTACTGTTGCATGCATTATAATAAAATATTTGTAAAGATGAGCGTGCTACAATAAAGGTTCTAAATTTATGTCATACTACAGTTCAAACTCTCTCTCTCTCTCTATATATGTCACAAATCCACAATACTGTAACAGCTATATTTGGATTGGATACTTATTACTTATGCTAGTAGTAATCAAAATTATGATCATTGCTACTTACTAATGCTTTTAATTTAGAAACATGTTAGGTTTGCAAGGTTTATGATGGCATGTGAGTTAACTGTAAATAATGCTACTGGAAAGATTGTAGGTGCTCTGTGTTCGGGCCCACTGAAGACATTGTGATCACTAAGAAATGTTTAGTTGTATTCACCCTGTCAAATGTTTTGTGGTAATAATATTATTATTTTTGATTGACCACAAAATTTATTTTAGTGATTCTAAACGAGTGCATATTTTGTAGTCATCCGTAAAGTTTTGTGGCCGATAAATTATTTCATCAGCGCAAATTTTAAACAAAAAATCTTGCAGCGCCCACAAAACTGTTTTTTATTTGGTTTTTATTTTTTTGTGTAATTTTTATGGTCACCTTTAATTTGGTGGATTAATTATTGTATTAGCCTGTTTAAATTACGCCTTTTGATAAATTTGTTGTTGCTATTTTTCATTTAAAGAGTTGTGCTACTTTTCATATTTTTGGTGCTCAAATTTAGAAGATAAACCGTTCCATGTTTACGAGACGATGTGTGAATATAAAGTAAGCTTTTCAGGACATTTAAGCATTGCAACATATGATGATCACATATGGGTTTACTTATTTGCATGCATACAATTACATACTAACAAAGTTGTTGTAAAACATAAATGAAAGGAAATATTTCAGTGGTAAACTTATTACAATAATATTTGTTTTTGCATCATCGCCGCTGTCAGTACTACTTCGTTCAGTCGTGAAAATATATAAAAGCAAAATTGCCTTTGAAAAAGCATCCATTTTACACAGGATATTAAAAAATTTTTTTTCAAGAATCATATATAATAGTGCAAATATGGTCATTTTAATGCAGCAGGCACATAGTTAACATCCTTAATATTTTACTTTGTTTTAAAGTTCTTTTATGGCATTATTTAATTTCCTAAAAAGATTGTTTGTGGTTCTAAATGAACTTGTAAACCTCGGTGCTACGAAAAAACTAACGTCCTTGCTTGTGCAGATAACAAGTTTAATACGAAAATTTAGTAACACACACCTCAGCTTCTTTGGACCCGTGCTGATAAGTAAAGTCAGCCAGTGTCCTGCCGTAGATACACCACGTAGTGGAGGAAATGGAGTTGGCNTGGACCCGTGCTGATAAGTAAAGTCAGCCAGTGTCCTGCCGTAGATACACCACGTAGTGGAGGAAATGGAGTTGGCGTCCATGTGCAATAGTGCATGCAAACAATGCCACATGGATTTGAATCAAAATAACTGTTTACAGTCTTTCGCCTTAACAGCTCAGCATGCTTTTGACAAAGCAATGCTCCTATACACACACACCAGATAAAAAAAGTGGCCACTAAAATTAAAACTTCAGATTTATAACCAATTCATAACCAACTTGATGCTTAACTTTCTAACATTAAAAAGCATTGAAAAAGACAAACATTCCAAAGTACAAATGATATCAATTACAAGAGACCCTCAATTTTATGAAGTCATTCTCTGACATTGTCAAATAATCCCAAAAATGGATTGGGAGAAGGGAGGTGTAAAGTAGTGGAGAAAATCGAAGTAATGATGCAAGAAGTCACAGACAAATTCAATTTTAGGCTGTCCACGATTAATTGAGCCCTTTTGAAATCAAACTTTGTAAAAAGACACTGACTCTATCATCTATCAGCCCAGTAAAGTTGGTAATGACGGAGAGAAAGAAGTTTCATGTCGTAACGTTGAATTATAGGTGTTAGGTAAACATTTGTGAATACAGACATTCATTCTCGTTTTCATGTTTTTTANTGTCGTAACGTTGAATTATAGGTGTTAGGTAAACATTTGTGAATACAGACATTCATTCTCGTTTTCATGTTTTTTAATGCTAATTGACGAAAGAATGAGCAAATTTGCAAAATATCTACTTTTCTGATAATTTTTCAATTTCACTTGACTGATGGAGGAATAAAGTGATCAGGCCCATGGCAGGGTTAATTTTACATATGGTGGAAGAATACACAATGTNCTTGACTGATGGAGGAATAAAGTGATCAGGCCCATGGCAGGGTTAATTTTACATATGGTGGAAGAATACACAATGTACATAAAAGTAGATCTAAGCAGGGCTTTCAAAAGTGCTCAGTTTACGAACAGCTTATGTATGTTCGTTAGCCCACAGAACTTCAACACAGTGAAACTGCGCTATGACGAATATGGGCAGAGACACATTCGCTATAGCAATAATTTTTTAATGCACAGCATGTTCTATATTAAATACATTGTTAATATTCTTGTTTAAAACAAGTGCCTTTTTGTGATCTCCCTTGCGATAGTATCTCTCTTTCTTAAAGTTGAAACTTATGTAAATGTTTTCTTTTTTTGTTTGCAAACAAGCCCATAGAGGTCAAAAGTATGTCAACAACTTTTTTTCCCACTAAACACAAAAGGATGTGGGATCCTATTCTTCCCCTTCAACCTATTCACTCCCCCTATCCATCTTGGTTGCCTATTGTCCTGTTGCCAGGCAGAGTTCCATTTTAGGGAAACAAGGAGGGGCCAAGGAAAGTATTGATCACACAAACAGCTGGAAGAGGAGAGGTATAAAACAAGGAGGGAGGGTGCCCACTGCCCAAGCAAAAGTGAGACTGAGATAGGGCAGACTGCAGGGTATTGTAGCCTTTAGCCTTCGATATTACTCATGTTTCAGGCAATGAAAAAGCTGCCACTATACTAGGAAATGTAGGTGCCTGCAATTATACAAATCACATTTAGGATTTACAAGCAGTATCATTCAAATGATTCAGGCAGATGTGATGCATGTTTATTATCAGTCCTTGTTGCATGTGTTCACTGATAAGAGATGGGAAGGGGAGAAAAAAAAAGTGAGAGAGATTATTGGCAATAAAAATTTTAATTATCTAAACGTGAACAATTGTCACACGTGGAAAATACCGCAGTTGGATGAGTTACACTGTATGTCATGGTCAACTTGTCAGCTTCAATGCTCATATGAGCGTTCAGAAAACTGGCACAGGAAGCCCAGGAAGTGGAAGTACGATAACACTGCATGAAATAATGCTACAGAGTAATTTTTGATTAGAACAATCATTTGCTATAGCAATAATGTATCTCACCATTGCCAGTTGTGGTTACAGCCAATGTTCCGCTGTACAGGGATAGTAGTGTTCCTACCCGTAATTGGAATGCCAGAATATAAAAAACTTGGCAAAAATCCTAAGGACTATGACAAGGGTGGTTTTAAGTAGGCATACTGCCCAAGTCGGGTAAGGCGAAACATGCATACAATATGATGACATGAAGGGATGGTTTATTCACCACCTACCCCTCTCTCCTCACTCTCTCCCATGCACATAGCAATAGGAACAGACAATAGTACCACAAGTTGCACATCCTGTCTCTACCTCCCTTCAGCATCAACAGGCTTCACAAACAGTGACAACCTTGTTAGGCTTAGTTTGGCCTGTGTTTGGAATTTTCTTTTAGACGTTTGAGTTTGGATAGTCTGGAACTAAATGGATTGATAGCTGAAGACCTGCTTATGAAATTTTATTAGATTGAAATCTTATTTACGGTTTTGGATTTGTTTTAAGCTTCAATTTATTGATTGGTTCAACATATTATTTTAAATAATGTTCAACTTGTAGACATTACTCACTAGTACTATTTCCTTTTATAAAACTTTTTTTGGCTACGTATATTTATTTTGCTTATTTTGGATTTGTAGCAATCTATCATTATTGTAAATTAAATTTTGATAAGCATAACTCAAAATAAATTTTAACTTTCAGTCATCCTTGCTACATCTTCTGTAATTGTTTTCGTTTATTGTATATTTTATTTGTATGCCCCAGAAAAACTAAAATTGTGATTTTGTCATGCCATAATGCCAAAATTATGGAACCAAATTTTTTTTTTGTCAGGAAAGTCTACAAGTTTAATAATATTTCTTACAAAAATTAAATAATGAATTTTATTGCGACCTACAACCCTAAATGATCAAAAAAGTGAAAGAAGGGATGGTGACTAAAGTAGAGGTAGCACAGTGACATAATATCTCATAAACCCTACCCACGGTTGGAGAATATGTAAGCAAGAGTGATAAATGTGTAAAAACGATCTTTAGACTGGCTATAAATATATTCACAGTGGGAGCATGCTGCTCTTATTGCACTTTTGCAACAAGGGTGGTTGTATATACCCTTCTCGGGTTTAATTTTATTTGTATTATATCTTATTATAGAAATAAATTTACATTTAATTAATATTTCCATTAAATTCTCATAAGAAGCCATTTCACAAGAACTTTGCGCTCACTTAGACACACAATGTGACATGGCGAAATCATATTTAATAAATATTTCATTTAAACAATTTTTTTTCTTTCCACTAGATGCCATTACAGACTTAATGTGAAAAATGCATTTTTAATGCAATTATTGGTTTGCTAAGAGTTAACATTTGTTAGCTTCTTAACCCACCATCATTTTATTCTTTCCAGTCTGTTGAACAATTAATAATAAACAAAACTACTGCAAAAACCAATTACTGTAAAACTGGTTTCTGTACTTCTCTTAAACATCATATAACCATAATTTTATTTAACTGACAAAATTTTCCAGTTTTAAAAATTAATTATATGAATTATTCTTTCTTCTGCTCAATTAATTACAGTCATGAGAGGGGAAAAGGGAAGCAAGCAAACATAAATTGCTTTAATAAAAATATTATTACATAAATAAGGTGAAAATTACCAACCTTGCAGCTTTTGACAGTGTTGTGAATAGGTCGCAGGATTTTCCCACTGCGGGATACTGACTGTGAAGAGCAAATCAGTGGCTTCTTACTGGTGGTGATGTCAGTACTAGGCGTGTCACAAAGCTTCCTTTTTCTGCAGTTACTCTTTGTAATGCTATTCTTTCCAGCTGTTACATCCATTAATCTTTCCTGCTCACGAGCATATTTCTAAACACACATTTCAAAATACAACCTTTAAAAATATACATCATATTCATGTTAATAAAAGTCATATAAAATTGGTGACATAATCTTTTATATGTGTAGTTAATTTGCTATGTATGTACTGCAAATTTGAGGCACTCAACTGGAGCATGAACTAAGTTGTAATGTGTGTTTGAATAAGTATTTTCCCCCAAGAAAGAAATGGGTTCCATGCACTGAGAACACAGGGTCATCCCATGTGTAATAATCAAGGAGCCAAAGTTGCACTATTTTGACTTTTGATAAAAACTAACTAATCTGTTACCCTATCCTCTAAATGAGATAAAAATATTTTTTTAGATTTGTACCTACAACATGGTGGTCATTCTTCTTGATCATTGCAATTAAATTGTAAGGATTGACAGCTAACTTCTTGACAAGTAAAATTTAAGAAGGTGTGACAGCTATCACTAAGAATTTGTATGCTTAGTGGAAGTGTGTTCTGAATGTTTGGAATGAGTAAAAGATAAGCCAGCCAATCATGTAACAGCTACCCCTAGTCACCACCTCCCAACCACATGTATTCAAGAAGAAACAAGTTAGTTCTCTGAACTTATTTTGCCCATTCTGATTATTCTATGGCTAGGGCAGAAGCTGTGTGATAGCAACTGCAATATTCTTTGAAGTATCTCTTTACTAGAGGTTCTGGGAGGCTTGTAACATTATCAGTAAAGGGAGGGAACTTGTTCCCCAAGGTGAAAAACAGGCAGAAGCTCCCGCAATCCCTAGGGCCTTCTACGCTGTACGGAAGGGCACCAACGGATGATCACAGAGTAAATTAGTGAATAGAAAATAGTGCCAACAACCTGGATTGGGACGCAAGAAAAGGTAGAATACTGGAATGTGCAATGACAGGGACCCTAGGGCTGGATGGACAAGGGCACTAGGGATGGGAGGACAGTNAGGTAGAATACTGGAATGTGCAATGACAGGGACCCTAGGGCTGGATGGACAAGGGCACTAGGGATGGGAGGACAGTGGCACAAGGGATGGGAGGACAGGGGCCCTTGGGCTGGATGGACAAGGGCACTAGGGATGGGAGGACAGGGGCACA
>NQII01012731.1:0-14741 GCA_002778355.1 Clitarchus hookeri
TACACACACAGTTTAAATTACCCAAATTCTGGCAAATTTTAACAATAATTATTTTGGTTTCTAAGCCCACGGGGGGACAACATGCCAAATTTTGATTAACGCTTCCAATTATTACAAAATTTACCAATATAATGCAAAATGGTTGTTTATTCATTAAGATCATTTTCAATTAACTGAACTTAAAACAGCATGACAGTGTCACTTTCTCTGCTCACAAAGGCAAAACTTGTACGATAATAAAAAAACTCACCCATACAACCCCTCACCCCCTAACCGGCACTTTGTGATCGCAGATCATGATAACTCAGGGTACAGAAATGTCCAGAAGAAATAAAAAAAAAGATCCAAGGTCAATGTCAGTGCATAAACAAATTTCACGTCGCATCCACGCATACGAACAATTACAACGCATACCGCGCTCCTACACTCTAAACATTTTTTTGTACTTTTACAAGAAAAATCCTTGGAAACCCAGTTGCCAAGAAAATCCTTTGTAAAACTACAAAGAGTTTTCTTGTAAAATTTGAAAAACATTTATTTGTAATATTACAAATGATAGCCTTGTATTACTATTGGCATTATTGGGAAGTGTACATAATTTTTTTTCTTCTGGAAAACAAATGTTTTAAATAAGTAACAGAGAATAACTTAAAAAAAAGTATTTCAAAATATAATTTATGAAAAAAAAAAAGGGTGCGTGTACTTATGTACGCACGTTAGAAGTTATACTTCTTTGGCGTGACTAAAATAAAATTTTATTACGTATGCAAATAATTTATGTAAGTAGTAAAAACGATAAAATTACCGAAGAAAGACCTTACATACAATTAATAAAGGTTTAATTAAAGAACATAATTAAATGAAAATAATATTTGTTTTTATACAGTTTATAAAATATTAAAATATTCATTGTCATATAAAACTGAGTCAAAAATATTTAATTAAATTAATCTATTTCCATTGGTTCTTCTGAAGGTGATTGAATGGGCATGTGAGTTACAAGCGGTTTGTGATAACTGAAATATGATACAAATTGTCTTGTAGAAACGTTATGCAAATATCGCGTAAATACAGCATCAATGGCGGTGCCATGTCGTGTTGTAGAAACTGTAGGGTCATTATTTATGGATAGATGTAAATCCTCGTGCAAATAGTAGATGAGTGGACCAGAATTGTTTAAGCTTTAATTGACGTTAAAGTCTCCACTTAAAATCATCCGTAACTTATCCTCACCTCTACCCATATATGCTCCTCAAACTGTTGTGACCGGAAATAGTGTCAGTTTTAAATTAATAAGATATGTTTATTTACAATGAATTACTAATAAAAATGAAATGGTTTTCAATTGTCTTATTACGTGAACTGATTTTATGTCAGTTTAAAATATAACCACTTGCTATGTTGTGTACCTTGCGTTTGTATATAGCTAGAGTCTAGCTGCTAGACGATACGCACATGCGCGTTGGGTCATACCCCTACCACGTTCACTGTCGAATTTCGTTACACTGTGCGCGCGCAACTTCCGTTGCACACTAAACTTTTACCCTCAACGCGCCAAAAGAAGTATACATTCAAAAATTACACTTTACCAGCACGGGGACTAGAACCTACCCCCTTGTATTATTGGCCGGTCCTTTTAACTACACGACCAACTTGACTTACGAACCTAAAGTATGTTTTCACAGTTAATATAACTGCAAGTACCTACAACATAATAATTAAGTTATTTGGTTAAGAAGAATAGGTACACTTATTTCATTTTAAGAGTTCTGTGGTTTAGTTAAGAGATTTGGATGGCTCTTAACAACGAGGTGTTGAGAGCTGATTTAAGATTTATGTGTAGTTAGGAAAAATGTGCAGTTAATCAATAATACTGTCACGTTTCATTATGATTATTTGAGTTGTTTTAAATGTTTTACGTTATTCAAACTTGCAATTCATTTCTTTTTTGCACGCAGCTACACTTTACATCACCCATGGTTTTTGCACAAACAGCTACATATGGTTTTACGTTGTTGAGTGTTCACCATTTTGCTGAAGCTCGTGGAAACGGGACAGTGTAGTACAAAGATTTCTTGAGATCTTTTACAAACACGGCCCTTGTAGTTTTACAAACGAGTAGTTTTACAAGAGAAATATTTGTAGGCATACTGTTACAAGCATTTGTAAAATTATAAAGAATTTCTCTGTGGACCAGATGATCCAAAACTGCTGCCAAAACGCCTTTGAAATGAATATGAAAATTGTATAGTTTTGTCCATTCAGAATGATAAAAGGAAGCACGGCATTTCATCATTCTACGACGTCAAAGCACCTGAAAGATGATAAATTGCTATAGTGTTTAGAATGATTATTTTTAAAGCGGTAATTACAGAAGCTTGGTAATTTCTGTTTGCATTAATTAGCACCACTGTTGCCACCATATCAACGTTTAGTGTGATGTGGAGAAAAGGAAACTCCTTTTTTGGATGAAATTGTATTTTGTTATTCTCATGAGTATTTATTTGGAACGATACTCTCCCATGTTAACTTGCCATGGATTTTTTTTTCCCTACAAAGTAAAACGTCCAATATATCCCGCCTTCTTGTCAGGTATTAAGTAATTGTTGATGATAAGCTTACAACATAAAAAAAATAGCTTGTATATCGCGCTACAGTGAGAGCTAGAAAAATTAAGAGAGCAAAGAAAATAAAGAAAGAAAGAATGCCAGTCCTGTTTAGATAGGAAAAGAGATTACTTGTTGGCAATTTTGTGCAAAGACGCAGAACAATCTATGACGTCGTTTCTTCGAGGATCACACGAAGTCTGTAGCCATCACAGAAATCAATGAAGAATTGATAGACACGTGTAGGGTTAACCTCTGCGCTCTATCTTGCCGTTTCACTTGAAGTGCTGAAGCCATAAAGATATGTCATCTGCAAACTGCACGTTAGTACGTAGAGAACTATCCTTCAATTGATAATCTCCTTATTCATGGAGCTAAAGGTTTACATTTGGTTAAACAAGGGGCGGCATTCATGTTTTATAACTGGATGTACCTGGCATTCGAACTTAGAACAATGTATTTAGTCCCGAGGTAAAAACTACGGTGAACGTCAGTCGCCGCTGCCGTAAAATTAAGAATACAAACAAATTAAGCTTTCTATCGCGCTTTTTGACTCCTACTGACACTTTAACCGCAGACCAATCAACCTCATCATAACTGATTGTATTACCTGACGCCTCTTAGAAAATTTTTCTTTAAGTTGTAAGATTCATGTTTTATTTGTTAAATAGTTATACTTTAAAGTAAATATTTACTCAGAACTATATTTGTTCTTTATTTCGAAAATGTAATGCTTGCAAAATTTTATTGAATTGAATGTAAATACACCATATTAAGTTTAAAAATTCTCCGGTAGTAAAATCACGGTTACTACACTAAATGTTAACAATCGTCATGGCTGTTCTGAAGTATAAATGCCTATAAAAGCGATTGTGACATTGTTAACACCAACCACATTTAATGAACTTTACATGTTTTGGAGGCCTATATTTAAAAATTAAATGTACGCTAGATAAGTGTTTTTGCCAACATTGTGAACAATTTTTATCCCCTAGTGAAGCATTTCTGTCGAACTCTTTCTTATTCCGCATATTTCTGCATATTTGCGCCGAAGGTTTGCCTTTGCTGTACACAGTAAAGTAAACACTTTAGCAATCATCCTTTTAAAAAATTCATAGCCCGTTAACCGCTACCATACACGTAAGTAATCATACCCGCAGTTAAGTTGGCAGCAATTTGTGTACAATAGTTTTAAGTCCTGACGTTTTATTGTGAGTAATGTATAAATTGATGGCATATAAACTTGAAGTTTTTTCCTTTCTGCACATTAGTGTGCGAATTCACATATGTTAGTAAAAAATTTTATATTAACAATTAAACATTTTCACTGGACTAAATCATGACACAAGTGATAACGCCCATGACATTGTACATTTTTCCGTGTGGCAAAAGGGCACAAAATTATAGTCATTCACAGAAACTTCCAACTTATCTGAAGCCCTGCTAAAACTCTACATCCAGGATATTCATCCGCTCCATGCAAAGAAAGCTTAACCGTCTCTAGAAAATTACACTAAGCGGACGTGCCAAATTCGTGCTCCCTCGGCGTATAGTCTAGTCGCAGTTTCTTCACACTTTTTGAATCAAACCTTTGAAAAATCCCCCCAGGTATGACGCGTTTAGTTATTTCTTAAATATGCCGAGTATCACAAGCATGAAAGTATTTTATTTTGCGTTAAATTGAAGTTTAACTTATATTTTATTTATGAATTATAATANGAAAGTATTTTATTTTGCGTTAAATTGAAGTTTAACTTATATTTTATTTATGAATTATAATATTTACTTTTTAATAAATATAAATAAATACAATGATAAAATATGTTTGTTGGTAGCGCCTAGTAGTAATAAATGGTTATCATGCAAAATATTATTACAACTGAGTGCACACGGATTCGGCACGTAGTCCTTTGGTGTAATTTTATATATTTAGTTAAGTTAAGTGCTCAATGCGGAGGAATATCCTAGAAGTAGAACTTAAGCAGGGCTTCAGAAAACTGTGAAGTAACCGTGAATGGATTATAGTAATATTTTGCATAATAACTATTTCTTACTATGCATTACCAAGACACCTATTTCATCACTATTTTTATTCGTATAAATTATATATAAAATTTTATAATTTATAGTTAAAATATAGGTTAAAGTTAAATTTAAAAAAAATTCGGCAATTTTACGTTGACACAAGAATGAATCGCTTGTGATGCATGGCAATTTAGGGTAAAATCAAATAAGTTAAACATTGGGTGATTTGTCAAATGTTCGATTCAAATAGTGTCAAGAAACCGAATGACTATTAGTAGAAAAGGAGGTTTGAGGCAGAACTTTGAGAAGCGGTCACTTAACCGCGAAAAAAAACTGTAACATTTAATTTCGTTACACTGTGCGCGCGCAACTTCCGTTGCACACTAAACTTTTACCCTCAACGCGCCAAAAGAAGTATACATTCAAAAATTACACTTTACCAGCACGGGGACTAGAACCTACCCCCTTGTATTATTGGCCGGTCCTTTTAACTACACGACCAACTTGACTTACGAACCTAAAGTATGTTTTCACAGTTAATATAACTGCAAGTACCTACAACATAATAATTAAGTTATTTGGTTAAGAAGAATAGGTACACTTATTTCATTTTAAGAGTTCTGTGGTTTAGTTAAGAGATTTGGATNTAAGTTATTTGGTTAAGAAGAATAGGTACACTTATTTCATTTTAAGAGTTCTGTGGTTTAGTTAAGAGATTTGGACGGCTCTTAACAACGAGGTGTTGAGAGCTGATTTAAGATTTATGTGTAGTTAGGGAAAATGTGCAGTTAATCAATAATACTGTCACGTTTCATTATGATTATTTGAGTTGTTTTAAATGTTTTACGTTATTCAAACTTGCAATTCATTTCTTTTTTGCACGCAGCTACACTTTACATCACCCATGGTTTTTGCACAAACAGCTACATATGGTTTTACGTTGTTGAGTGTCCGCCATTTTGCTGAAGCTCGTGGAAACGGGCCAGTGTAGTACAAAGATTTCTTGAGATCTTTTACAAACACGGCCCTTGTAGTTTTACAAACGAGTAGTTTTACAAGAGAAATATTTGTAGGCATACTGTTACAAGCATTTGTAAAATTATAAAGAATTTCTCTGTCGACCAGATGATCCAAAACTGCTGCCAAAACGCCTTTGAAATGAATATGAAAATTATATAGTTTTGTCCATTCAAAATGATAAAAGGAAGCACGGCATTTCATCATTCTACGACGTCAAAGCACCTGAAAGATGATAAATTGCTATAGTGTTTAGAATGATTATTTTTAAAGCGGTAATTACAGAAGCTTGGTAATTTCTGTTTGCATTAATTAGCACCACTGTTGCCACCATATCAACGTTTAGTGTGATGTGGAGAAAAGGAAACTCCTTTTTTGGATGAAATTGTATTTTGTTATTCTCATGAGTATTTATTTGGAACGATACTCTCCCATGTTAACTTGCCATGGATTTTTTTTTCCCTACAAAGTAAAACGTCCAATATATCCCGCCTTCTTGTCAGGTATTAAGTAATTGTTGATGATAAGCTTACAACATAAAAAAAATAGCTTGTATATCGCGCTACAGTGAGAGCTAGAAAAATTAAGAGAGCAAAGAAAATAAAGAAAGAAAGAATGCCAGTCCTGTTTAGATAGGAAAAGAGATTACTTGTTGGCAATTTTGTGCAAAGACGCAGAACAATCTATGACGTCGTTTCTTCGAGGATCACACGAAGTCTGTAGCCATCACAGAAATCAATGAAGAATTGATAGACACGTGTAGGGTTAACCTCTGCGCTCTATCTTGCCGTTTCACTTGAAGTGCTGAAGCCATAAAGATATGTCATCTGCAAACTGCACGTTAGTACGTAGAGAACTATCCTTCAATTGATAATCTCCTTATTCATGGAGCTAAAGGTTTACATTTGGTTAAACAAGGGGCGGCATTCATGTTTTATAACTGGATGTACCTGGCATTCGAACTTAGAACAATGTATTTAGTCCCGAGGTAAAAACTACGGTGAACGTCAGTCGCCGCTGCCGTAAAATTAAGAATACAAACAAATTAAGCTTTCTATCGCGCTTTTTGACTCCTACTGACACTTTAACCGCAGACCAATCAACCTCATCATAACTGATTGTATTACCTGACGCCTCTTAGAAAATTTTTCTTTAAGTTGTAAGATTCATGTTTTATTTGTTAAATAGTTATACTTTAAAGTAAATATTTACTCAGAACTATATTTGTTCTTTATTTCGAAAATGTAATGCTTGCAAAATTTTATTGAAATGAATGTAAATACACCATATTAAGTTTAAAAATTCTCCGGTAGTAAAATCACGGTTACTACACTAAATGTTAACAATCGTCATGGCTGTTCTGAAGTATAAATGCCTATAAAAGCGATTGTGACATTGTTAACACCAACCACATTTAATGAACTTTACATGTTTTGGAGGCCTATATTTAAAAATTAAATGTACGCTAGATAAGTGTTTTTGCCAACATTGTGAACAATTTTTATCCCCTAGTGAAGCATTTCTGTCGAACTCTTTCTTATTCCGCATATTTCTGCATCTTTGCGCCGAAGGTTTGCCTTTGCTGTACACAGTAAAGTAAACACTTTAGCAATCATCCTTTTAAAAAATTCATAGCCCGTTAACCGCTACCATACACGTTAGTAATCATACCCGCAGTTAAGTTGGCAGCAATTTGTGTACAATAGTTTTAAGTCCTGACGTTTTATTGTGAGTAATGTATAAATTGATGGCATATAAACTTGAAGTTTTTTCCTTTCTGCACATTAGTGTGCGAATTCACATATGTTAGTAAAAAATTTTATATTAACAATTAAACATTTTCACTGGACTAAATCATGACACAAGTGATAACGCCCATGACATTGTACATTTTTCCGTGTGGCAAAAGGGCACAAAATTATAGTCATTCACAGAAACTTCCAACTTATCTGAAGCCCTGCTAAAACTCTACATCCAGGATATTCATCCGCTCCATGCAAAGAAAGCTTAACCGTCTCTATACAATTACGCTAAGCGGACGTGCCGAATTCGTGCTCCCTCGGCGTATAGTCTAGTCGCAGTTTCTTCACACTTTTCGAATCAAACCTTTGAAAAATTACCCCAGGTATGACGCGTTTAGTTATTTCTTAAATATGCCAAGTATCACAAGCATGAAAGTATTTTATTTTGCGTTAAATTGAAGTTTAACTTATATTTTATTTATGAATTATAATATTTACTTTTTAATCAATATAAATAAATACAATGATAAAATATGTGTATTGGTAGCGCCTAGTAGTAATAAATTGTTATCATGCAAAATATTATTACAACTGAGTGCGCACGGATTCGGCGCGTAGTCCTTTGGTGTAATTTTCTATATTTAGTTAAGTTAAGTGCTCAATGCGGAGGAATATCCTGGAAGTAGAACTTAAGCAGGGCTTCAGAAAACTGTGAAGTAACCGTGAATGGATTAGAGGCGATACTGTGAGCTCTCTTCAAGTCCCTCCCAGCAGGCATTGTAACAAAGAAATTATATTTTATTGTGGCCTCAGGTGTTCATTTTGAGAGCTACACTGTGTGTATTAGTCACACGGCAATTCTTATATTAACATATGGTGAAAGGATACAAATAAGCTGAAAGGAACTTTGAGGCACGGGCCTTAACAGCAAATAAGCCGGGGCCAACAAACAAATTGTATCGGATAAAGTATTTGAATGCTGATCCTAGCTTTAACTTGCTGAACGGGCAAAATTTCACACAGGGTCATAATTAAGCGAATTACAGCAGGTTATAGGGGAAATAAGTTGTTTTGGTATTTTGGTACAATTGTTAACGGGTCAAAGAATTTAATGTACGTTACTTTATTTTAAGACCATCCATCCTCGGTTGGTTATAGCCAGGTTCATGTAGGATGAAGATCTTAAGAAAATAAAGTAAATAAAATTATATTTTTTGATCTATTAACAATTGTACCTAGGTTACTAATACAACTTTTCCCCCTACAACTTCATAATAATCCCCAGTGAAACCAATAAACTAATACTGAATGTCTTATTACAATAACTTAATAATCAGTCGTACGGTGTAGTCCAACCCACTACAATAATCCAGCTACACCAATGTGTCATTGCACGCAATTTTGTCTATTCTCATTTTAAAAAAACCATGGAATATTTCCATGTAAATCCTTTTCCAGAACAATAAATGAAAGCCGATATTTTGTTGGCCATTCATTAGTTTGGCCGCCTGACCCTTGCAGTGCGTGGGCTGCTGTATAACGAGCTTTCATATTTCTGGCGAACTGTCCGCTCTAGGGATGGGCCGACCAGCTACCTTCATGTAACGAGTTCCAGTCTTTCAGTTCCACGTAGGTCACACGTTATTTTTGTAACAGGTTACCGCGAAGTAACGATTACGTTGCTCAAGCGTACAGTTGCACGCCTAGACGTTCCAAAAAAATAACTTTAAACGCATGCGCAGTAGTCAAGCGCCGGCTTACGGGAGGCAACGGAACGTGTTACCCAATAACAGTTTATTGTAACTGTTACGTTAAATAACAGCCATCCGAGCGCAACAAGTGCGCGCCCTTCTCTGCAGAGCGGACCGTTTCTACAGAAGAGAGCGAGAGTGCGGGAGAGCACACTCTCGCCCGGGGAGTGCGGAAGAGCACTCTCTCCGGAGAGCGATTAGCCTAGTAATAGGAGTTGTACGCACGCAGGCCGACTCATCGCTTCTACTGCACGCCGGGGTGAAAGCGCCTGCTACGTCACTCCCCGTCACGAGCCGCTGTTCCCGGTAACCACCAACAGGAAACAAGGACGGATTCACATCTCGGCGGACGCTCCAACTCACGCCGTGTTCCTATTCATTTTCAGTTTCGTTAGTTGTCATTTGTACAACGAGTTTTTGGGATTCCGGCCTAATAGAGCGGGGGAAAAAAGGGCGAGGGGGACATTTTAGCCTATACAGTACATTAAGTCCGTTACTTAAGGGCATCCCTGCAAAATTTAATTCAGATCCGTCGGAAGATGTAGAATTAAGATACACGACCCCATTTTTAGGGTTGTACGGATTTTAGGGTCCGATAGAGGCGGCGGAGTCCATTTTAGCCTAGAAAGTATTTTTAAGTTTGATGCTGAAGGGCATCCTTGCCAAATTCGGTGCAGAATTGTATAGAGAAGAACCATAATTACAAACCGACATATACTCGTGTATTTATAATTGTGTAAGGTCCAAGTTATCTGTCCAGCATAACGTGCTACTATTATTCCGATCCTCGTCTACGAGACTGTACAAGTACAAGTGTCGTAAAGGCGATGGTGACCTCGATCCTCTTACAGACTTCGACCTTACCGGTCATGTACATGGCAAACTCCCGCTCCACCGACGCTATAGGTCTCGCCGACAGCTGACATTTGCCTTGGGCGACCGCGAATGTGCCGCATTCCGACACCTTTACACGCTGACGTCTTCCGTTGTAACATTTCCACACCTCANTATATATATATATATATATATATATTTATGTACTATCACAAGTGAATGTCTCCACGGTAGCACGACCTACAAGATGACACCCGTGTGCAGAAAGAAGCCAAGATTTAGCAGCTTCAAGTCGGAGCACGATTCACCACATATTTCTCAGTAGTTGAAAGTACTGATCCAATTATCTGATGCCTTCAACACAAATGTGCATGCTCTCTTGGTGGAATGAACATATCCTACTAGAAAGAAAAGGTATCATGCCCTTNTGCCTTCAACACAAATGTGCATGCTCTCTTGGTGGAATGAACATATCCTACTAGAAAGAAAAGGTATCATGCCCTAAAGTCCATTTTGTAGAGCGCACCGGCACCAGTACCCACCAATACTCTACGTGACTGCAACTTCCAGTTAATGCATAATTGGCTGTGCAAAATTGTTATTAATAGCCTGGCATTAGATTTATGGCCAATTAATTTTAGTACTATTACGTCACCTCCGTTAGTTANAAAATTGTTATTAATAGCCTGGCATTAGATTTATGGCCAATTAATTTTAGTACTATTACGTCACCTCCGTTAGTTAACTGCTTTTTTCGATAACCAAATACACCATCGGCTTGCCATAAGTCCCACGGGTGTTGCGCACTGTTCTTACTTGGATATTGCTGCTATTCTGCATTTCACGTCACATACAAAAACATTATTCTTTGTTATATGAAATAACTGATCTCTTAGGGTGCCATACATAAATAAAGATTAGTGATTTCTAAATAACTGTGAAGCTAAGGCCTGGGCAATTTCTGGCAGTGTCCAAATCTTTCATGGCATTAGGAAATTAGTGTTAAAAACTTCTGAGGATTTATTTATTATATACCAGGAGAGAAGCATGCTCGAGTAGAGGAAGAGGGGTGACATGGATTGTTCATCATGACGGCTTGTTACTGGCCTCCTGGTTCTTGCTCCCTGGATGAGTACCCAAGTCGAAATATCTGGAAAATCGCTTGATTATCATTCCCTGAACAAGCACTTGGTGTCTCCTCCCTGGAGCTCAGACTAATCTCGAATCCTGGACACAAACCTGACTTTAGCTTCGTAAATCAACGCTTGGTTTTGGTCCCCCAAGGCGAATNCTAATCTCGAATCCTGGACACAAACCTGACTTTAGCTTCGTAAATCAACGCTTGGTTTTGGTCCCCCAAGGCGAACCGGGTTCCATTCCTGGAATGTATCCGGATTTCCTAAGAGCGGAAATGGGACGGAAGTTGTCGTTATTAGACTGGTGTTCTCGGAATACTGCCGTGCATCCCTTCATTGCTTTCCACCTTATTTCAACTTCACCAGCGCGCCGAGCTTGGTGCTAACCGCTTGTATAAGAGTCAGGTTCTTTCTTCANACACACACACACACACACACACACACACACACACACACACACACAAAGAAATATATATTTCGTCAGTTGTCTTTTGTTAGTGAAAATAAACGTGTACATGGGATATAGTTAATGTTATCCCTGAACCCTGAACAAACCACTATTCAAGTAATGCATGAACGAATGACTTTAAAGGGTAATATCGTGTAGGTTTCTCTCCTACAGAAAGATGAGATAAGGAAGTAACCTACATGTTTGTGTGTATCTCTCTCTCTCTCTCTGTCTCTATCTATATATCTATCTATCTATCTCTCTTTCTCTCTCTCTCTCTCTTTGAGTGTGCGTATGTGTGAGGTTTTTCGAACCCAGTCACCGAATGTCTCCAACCTCGGGAAGCCTAGAGCTTTTATTAAATACGTCAGGATTTTGCAGTTTTCGGCCATGTAGTGGCAAATGTTCGGATCTGCAGCATTTCAGTTCTTAGCTGCAGTCTATATCTCGAAAACCATTCAACCGTTTCGAACCAAGACTGGTGTGTTGACAACACATAACGTCAGCATTAAATTCACAAACTTAAATACTCATTCGTCCATTTAAAAAAAAATTGCACCACCTGAAAATTTAAAATTCTTGTTTGTTTCATAATTCGAGAACAAATCAAACGACGACCTCTAAATTCGGCTTACATATAATCCTACGATAGTACGATTTTAGTAGTCAGATATTTTAATAATATAGGAGACTAATAAATATTTTAGTATCGTATATAATTTCTACCGTACCATGAGACTATAATACATTTTATAGAATTAATATCTACTCTGCCTACTGAGTGAAGAGGTTTAGGCGGCTCCAATGCCGGGATATTGAGAGCCGATGACAATGAAGCGATGTTACCGGATCAGCACCGGAATGCAAGGGTGGTGGAAACGAGATATCCTCGAGAATATCTGCCGACTAGCGACATAGTCTGGCACGATTGCCACGTGAGGAAATCCGGAAGTGACCTCACCGGGAATCAAACCCGGCTTGCCTTGTCAATTTACCGAGGATATTAAATTCGCGTCTTCGCAAAATTACATCTGACATTTTGTAAGATAGTGCCACCTGAAAAATAAAACATGCCCATATTAGCTCAGGGAATATTCAACAGATTCACACTGATAGCGTTCAGCTAGTACCACTAGTCCGCTTAAATTTATACTCATTTGAAACGTCAGACATTTAACTTACCTACGGTGGAATTCAAAATATTTTATGTTAAAATGACACATTTGTCGAACAATTTGATCAGTTTCAATAAAATTTAGTCTGTTGGAAGTAAGTAACAGAATAATATAAAAAAAATAATTCTAATTCTATTTAGTTCCCTCAGTTTTGTAAAATACTAATATATCAGTAAATAAAGACCATGCATCATAACTTAGGAACAACGCAACCGATTTATACAAAGTTTTTCATAAAATTACTGCTGTCGTACGCTACGTAAAGTTACTTCAGTTTAATTAGGTTATCCCTCTACACATTTTCATTATGGAGGGTGTACAAATATTTCATGAATCCCGATTTTAACTGATCTTGGTAGACGAGCGGTGGTCTGTGTACACTTAAAAGGCTAATCGATAACATCTTCTGACAAGCCTGACAAGCCATAATTTAACATCAATTCGAAAACTGAATTCACTTGGGTTATCCCAGTAACTTTCAAGCGAGTCAAACCTTTTTGCATTAAAGTAATTTCATAGCGTTACACCTATGCTTTTTATACAGCACGTGCATATTTTGAAGATAGCAAATTGCAACCCTATTCTTATTGTGTTACAGGCTTTTTTTTCGGATATTATTCAATTAATTTAAACTTTTAACTTTATATGTTGAAGTACTTGAAGTGTACTCTGAAGTCATTAATGCCTTCGTTTCAATCGTCCTCCATTTTAGAGGGTAGTCTCACCAAAAGTATGATTTTACGTCATGTGTCTCAAAAATACGCTACTGATAACCATCCAATGTTATAAATAAATTATTTAAAACAGAAGAACTTAGCAACTGAAATTCTGAGAACTTTGTATAAATAATTTGTGTATAAAGACTGTTTCATAACACGTGGCACCCTTTTAACCAGTATACAGGATACACAAAAACAATGAAAACTATTCATATAAACATATGGCCTATTTTATGTGTAATTTAAAAAGCAACAAAAATGCAATTAAAATTTCAGTCAGACTAAGATTCAGGCGCACAGCTGTCTTGCGAACAGAATGATTCAATTAAGGTATCAAATTTATATACCAAGAGAATAAGTGAGTGTCCAAACCTATTACCCCTACAAGATCCTTGACAAAGACTGTCCTTATGTGAGAGCGGCTAATTGCGGTTATGTATTGACATAAGTTGGACAGACACATGAAGGTAAATAAGCTTTTCAAATGTTCTCACATAAGAGCGAACGAGCAGTATAGGCTGTTCACGGCAAAGTCAGCACTTTTGAAAGCCTTGCTTAAAATGTTCCTATACGCACATTATGTATTACTCCATCATACGCACAATTAAAATTGCCGTGGACTTGATCAGAGTATTCATGCGTCTGTCAAGTGAAACTGGCAAGTTATAAGAAAATCAGACATTTAACAAAAGTGCTAATTTTTTTTTTTCATTTATATACATTAAAAAAAAAAGAAAGCAAAAGAAATAATTTCAGAGTTCACTAATCTTTACCTAACACTTCTGATTCAATACTAAGAAATCGCAGGGACATTGATATCGGGCAAAGTATCGACATTATATATATTAAGGTTATTTATGAAAGTTTCGTTTTACAAAACGATATATCGGAAGAAAAATATGGATTTTCGGTACATCGAAATCCGATATTTTATGTATTGAATGACTTGACAAATGTAAATTTTCTTGGAATATTACATATTGGGTACACGAGACATTGCAGAAATATGTGGAACCTGTTTTTGGTGCATATTACCAAAGTAAATATAGTATTTTTTATTTTAATTTTTGTATTCAAAACAGAGATTTTTAAAATAATATTTTAAAAACTTGAAAGACAATTATCGTTGGAATATATCGACCATTTATATCGATAGATCGTTGGTATAATATCGTCATTTCGATATATTGATATGTTTTTCAACTTCCCGTAAGACATGGAACAACGTTCGCACCGTCGTTACGAACTTTACTGAGCGCAAGCCATTCAGTATTCACGTTAAAATATA
>NQII01012731.1:15206-27707 GCA_002778355.1 Clitarchus hookeri
GGCTCTCTCACGGGCGACCTGAACTGGCCACGCCTCCTCCGGAGACAAAAGGTCCTCCCTTGTCCAGGGGCAATATATGCGCGCCGGGGTATTATCCGTAATGCAAATGAAGGGGGTCGACCCCTCAGCTCCCCTGGCCTAGCCTCCGCTTGCATTACGGAGACCTCGCCGCCCTCTAATGACTCCTGCCGCGGCCTTCCTCGACCCATCAATTATGTTTGCTCAAAGGATGCTGGAAGGCACCCGCCCGCGCAAACTGGGCGCGAACATTGCTCAATAGACTGGCCTAACGCTTCGCTTGCCCCTCCCACCATACCCACACATCTACCTACCGGCACACACAGTGTAACCTCTCTGCCGCCAAACACTTCCGGTGGTGCACCGTTTTCCCTCGACAACTGGTCGTTACACGACCTCGCGTCATCGAGGCACGTTCACGCTGGGGTCAGCGAACCACCGCGAAGTAATCTGAGGGTGAGTAAGTTACATTTTGCACATTTATTTAACGTAATGTTAACTGGTAGGCTTATCTGGCTGGGACGCAAGCTTGCGAGGGGCTACAGGTTTGAACCCCCAGTTAATCCGTTCGGTCACGCGTTCATTTCCAAGTTAAAGTGTTGCAATTACGTAAATATTTTGTACGCGATGCACTTGTGTCCAGCACTTGTCTTGCAACATGTGAAACACGTGCTGTGTACTAGATGACATTGGCGTTAACCATTCATGTCAAAGCGGTGTTCAATATTCTACAAACCAGATAGGCCACAAGGAAGACTAGACCCTAGAACCTTGCTGCGTACAATACTGGTCATAAGCATCATTCTTTTGCAGCGTGTCTACGCTCGTGAGCATGGTGACTGAACAGGTTAAGTTATACTGTAGTCTGTTTAAGGCAAAATTCAAGTGGAAGTAGTGTGATTCTCCGTCGCTAAGAGCGCACTGCCAACTGATTTTTAAATACTTCCAAACCATATGCTAGATGGCACCACAGTCGTTTCCCCTCTCTTACGCAGATATCTTGTCATCCATTCTCAGAACCACGGAGTGTAAGTTAGCTGGCCAGGTCATCCACCCGCCTCTCTATTGCCTCGTCGCCTCTAGCAGATTACTCTCTGCGATAACAACAATGTATTTGAGGGCCAGCAGCAAGCCTCCTAGCAAAGGGAGGTTGGCTCGAGCGAGCCGGTTTGAGTAACGGTACATTGAGTGGTGCGCGCTGGCCAGTTGAGACTGCACCCAAGGGCAACACTTGTATCTAATACTAGTTTGCACGTGGGTACAGCTACTGTTTTGCAATATATATCAAACATATTATTTCTTTGATATATTTATATAGCTGCCGTGAAAGAGATTTATTTAAAAATAAAATCGTCAATAGCTTATGCAAGAAAAAGTTAGATGAACATTGCGTTTCATGCTCATGGAATCATTTCGCAGAATACCCTCCTGGAATTAGCTGAATATAACTGAAAAATATTAGTCAGGCCTAATAAAACACATATACTCAAATTATATATACACAAATCTGTGGGCCTATACAGCCACATCTACGACAACAACGAGACACTAAGAAAAAGCTGCTTTAATGTGTGATTGTGGTTCACAGCAACAATAGAATAGCGAATTTCCTGCTTGTACGAGCGTAATGCCGCAAATAATTGCAACACGGAAATGACATTGGAAATACAAACAGCTTAACAAATAATGTCAAAACGCTTAGGTATAATTATGTGTTGACAACAAAACCTGGGCCTAATTTTTTTATAAACTATCGAAAGAAATCCTCTAGCGGATTGTTCCGATACTTCCATTCCGGCAATGAGTATTGCGATGCCAAATATGAATTTTTGAGACCACTAGTAACCGTCGAAATAAAATGTATTAAATTTTTGAAGAATCGATTTTATAACTTGGCATCGTTGCATTTTGTGTGTCGTCAGCGAAATTGAACCAATCACGTTAAATCTGTTGCAGTAGGAAAATTGGCTTTAAAATACATTAACATCTGATTTAATTATTTGTAGATAATCCGGAATAAGTAATTGCAACTTCCTTAAAAAATAAACTATATACAGTGGTGACGAAACTATTAACTGATATATTATAAATAATGAAGTCAGACATTGGTAATTCACAGGAACTCTTATTTTTAATGCAGATATATTTTTTCCTTAAAAAAACTTGTATTGACGTAATTACGCTTATAATTCACAATAAAATAACTTGTCCTATGTAAGAACATATTAAAGAGTTAACTCATTCTGCTGCTAGATATACACTAAAGAGCAAAAAAAAAAACTGGTATAGGCGTGCGTATGCAAATAACAGAGGTATGGAACCAATCAGAGTAACGCGATGCGGTCGGCAGCTAGATCGGTTACTGCTGCTACAATGGCAGGTTATCAATATTTAAGTGAGTTTGAACGTGGTGTTATAGTCGGCGCACGAGAGATGGGAAATAGCATCTCCGAGGTAGCGATAACATTTGGATGTTCGCTTACGACCATTTCACGAGTGTACCGTGAATATCGGGAATCCGGTAAAACATCACATCTTCGACATCGCTGCAGGCGGAAAAATATCGTGAAAGAACAGGAGAAACGACGACTGACGAGAATCATTAAACGTGACAGACGTGCAACCCTTTCTCAAATTAGCGCAGATTGGATTTGTGGACTACCCTGCAGGATTCATGGTGTGAACTGCCTCCTGCATACCTTTAGACATTAGTAGAGCCCATGCCACGTCGTCTTGCGGCACTTCTGCGTGCTCAGGAGGCCCTACACGATATTAGGCAGGTGTACCAGTTTTTTTGGCTCTTCAGTGTATCATATGTACAACTTTGCTTCCACCATTTTTCTATCGATGGCTGCAGGAGTAAGTGCTGGTGGAAATATGTAGATCAATAATGTCACACAGTAAGCTTGGACATCTGTCAACATAACGACATCACCACACTAGTGAATTTGTGTTTTTCACCATAAATTTATTCTCGCGCGATGATGTCAGTTTTCGAGCCAAATGCTTGGCATGTGCGGGAATTGTTTATTTTCTGCTTCCATTTCAAGAAAACGTACGGTGAGGCTGGTCTTACTGAATGAACGTGTCGTGAATGGTTTCAACACTTTAAGAGTGGTGATTTTGACGCCTAGGACCGGCATGGCGGTGGAAGAGAGAAATGTTTCGAAGATTCCGAAATAGAGGCATTAATTGATGATGATACGTGCCAAAAGCAAGAAGAATTGGCAGAATCATTGGGAGTGACGCAACAAACCATTTCAAAACGTCTCAAAGCCATGGAAATGATTCATAATCAAGGAAATTGGGTTCCGTACGAGTTACAACTGAGAGATGTTGAACGGCGTTTCTTTGCTTGTGAAAAGCTGCTTCAAAGACAGAATCGGAAGGGGTTTCAACATCGCATTGCGACCGGCGACGAAAACTGGGTCCACTACGATAATCCCAAGCCCAGAAAACCATGGGGAATGCCCGGACATGCCTCCACGTCGACGGCCAGACCAAATATGCACGGCGCCAAGGTCACCTCAGTGTGGTATATTATGAGCTGTTGAAACCAAGTGAAACCATCACAGGGGATCGGTATGGAACGCAATTGATGCGTTTGAGCCGAGCTTTGAAGGAAAAACGGNGTTGAAACCGAGTGAAACCATCACAGGGGATCGGCATCGAACTCAATTTATGCATTTGAGCCGAGCTTTGAAGGATAAACGGCCACAGTACAAAGACAGACACGATAAAGTTATCCTCCAGCATGACAATGCTCGGCCACATGTCGCAAGACCGGTCAAGACATACGTGGCAACGCTGAAATGGGAGGTCTTACCCCACCCACCGTACTCTCCAGACGTTGCTCCCTCCTTCTGACTACCATTTGTTTCGATCGATGGCACACGGCCTGGCCGATCAGCATTTCCGCTCGTATGAAGAAGTAAAAAAATTGATCGATTCGTGGTTCGCCTCACAAGACGCATCGATTTTTCGCGATGGTATCGGAAAATTCCCAGAAAGATGGGATAAAGTAGTTTCTAGCGACGAACAGTAATTTAATCATAAATATGTAATCACGTTTTAACAATAATGCCTTAAATGTTGGGGAAAGAACGGTGGAAGCAAAGTTGTACACCTGATAGGTTTAGTATTAATTAAGAATATAATTAAGAAACGTTTATATTTTGATTACTTAATCTTAACTTTATTCAAAAAAGAACAGTAAAACGTTTTACCAATCTGCAGCAAGTGATAAAATGCAAATTAAAAAGAAACGCTATCACAGTTTATATTTTTCTGGTGTAAATATACCATTACAAAATTTTTCTTACGTTCCGGCTATGGCCGTAAACAATAAAATATTTTTTATTAATGTTTGCATGCCTAAAACAAATTTATTACATTTTGATTCACAGTACTAATTACGTTTCACAACTACAGCTTTTCTTGCAAAAATCTATTTCGTTATGTATTTTATATTTCAGCAGTTTCGTTTAATATTTCACATGATATTATTAGCAATTCTATCAGTTTTCACCTATCAACATAATTTTGTTTATGCGATTTTTTCATATACATGTAAACGCCTTGATAATTTGTAATTTGGTAACTGTTTTAGTCTCCTTTGTTAATTATATTTATTTTAAACCACGCGCGAGTGTATTTTAAAAGTTTCCTACATCATACAATGTATTATAGACAAATCTGTAGAGGAATGGCGATTCCGGAAGCTGCCCAGCTGTCAGATTCATTTCGACACTTCATGGATCGATTCCGGTATACAATTCCGCTATCGAGTGTTCAGAAATCGGCTCTAGGCATTCCGTTAGTGGAATGAAGTCTTTCTTCTAGAGGAATAATTTCGATATTTTCAATAATTGGGTAAAAGGTTGAGTTTTAAACCGCGGTCCGAAACTAGCAATAAATGACACACGGGTGGCCCTAGACTCGAAGGAACGCTCTGCCTTAGTGACGTCACGTGCCACCCTCTGGAGTACCGTTACTCAAAATAGGTGAGACGGCCCAACCTTCTCCTCTTGTGGTCTTGGGTTAGCAGTACTCCGCCCATGTGTAATACAACACACATGCCATTATGGAAGATAGGCACATTGGAAAAGTCAATAATACACTTTTGTTAACCTTTCATTATTTATTACATAGGTTGGGAGCATTTAAGATTCGCTATTTTTACATTTATGGCAATAAAAATGTAGATTTGTTTATATCCAACGATTGAGGTGTTTGCCCGAAATTCTAATGTGTCAAACGACAAGTAAGATGCTGTTGAGCAAACAGGAACGAATGCGAATGCGTTTTTATGCGATAATGAAACTTATATCAGCAGTGTTTATTTCCGGGAAATTGACCAAGAATTCTGTTATTTTTCACGATGTTAGTGGATAATGTTTGCACCAAATATCTTGTTCCGTAATGATATAATGCTTGGAATTTTTTTTTTGTAATTATAAATGTAGTCAAAAAGTTTTTTAAAAAACATCGGCCGGGGTTTTAGTCTAATTATATGCTGATGCAGTAGCACTTCTAACGTTGTGTTAATACAAGTTATGGAAATATTTATGTATGCATTTTACATAACATTATTCCGCAAAACATTTTCTAGCAACGAATGGTTTTAGTGAAGATAGCGCCCTACTAGACAAAATCGTGCACAAAAAATATTCATTTATGTACCCTGCAAATGTTACACTTTAAATTGCTAGGGATATTTAATGAGAAACCTATGTTACTTCTGTTAACTTGAAAGTACAGATATAAACTGCCATATTTTAAATCTGTAGATGTAAGAGTAAAATAGCCTTATAATAAGGTTCCGAAAAAATTATCACTAAAAACTTTTGGAGCGTATTTTATTGCATTAAGTGTATATAAAACTTTGTTTTTCTCTGTGCGCTATAAATCGAAAGTTTATATTGGGGTTTGAAAGTGTGTAAGTAAGACAAGGCTGCTGCCTCGACTTCGTCACCAAACAAAAGAATCATGAATAAACAGTATTCCTCGTAATTTTCCTTTACCTCTAATTTAAAAAAAAATGATTTCCTTGCCACGGGCATAGTAATGAGTATCTAACGTAATGGTTTATAATTTAAAATGTACATATTTTCTGAAGTGCAAATGGAGCTGTTATATCTCAAAATATACGTCAGATTTTAGTATAAAATTTTTATTTCGAAGAAACCAGTAACAGGTTGCTACTTTCATGTATGCTAACATATTTGTTCAGTAAGTTACTTTTACGTTATATGAAAAGCAGGCTGTTATTTACGTAAACGATTTAAAGAACAAATAGCTTTACAAAACTTTTGTACCCAAAAAATTTAAAAATTTACTTAAATCAGGTGACTCTTATAAATCAACTACGTTACGTTTTCAATGTCTCGCGAAAACTGCTTTTTCTTTTGTTTCACATTTTTCAAAAGTTTTAAATGGAATTTGGAAAAGCTTTATGGAAGGCTTTAGTAAGTAATTCGTGCTCGAGAACGCTTAATATTACTAGTGAGAGAGGCGATTATTAGCTACGACAAACGCATAACATGAAAGTGATCTCAGTTATGTAACGCGCAGGAAGAAGCAGAATTTTTATAGCATGCTTATTTACTTAGCATACCTCACTCTTTTTGAAGACGTAGTCTTATATGGTATGTGTATTCTTATGTGTACTGTTATGTGTGTCAGGTGTCCGCGATACCAGTATTTACCTAAATGGACGCATGTCTACATCTATACACACGTATACCATGTATGTATGTATGTTTACAACCAATAACATTTCCGACATAGCAATCTGACCACACCAAATAAGGTACTGAATCTGATGTAACATTTTCAGTCTTTCAAAGTTTTTAAATAAGCCTTAAGACATTTTTAAAATAGTTACATCGAAGTATTTTAAACGTGTCTTGAATTTAGAAAGTACAAAAAATCTTTTTTGTAAACAGGAAGTAAATGGCTCTAAATAATATAGAGTTGAAATTTTCTCGCTGATTAAAAAATAGCAGCCACCTGGTTCGAAAGTATTTTAATGTGAAATGAAAGAAAACATTACTTATTTTGTCGTTGAATAAAAATACAACGAAATAAAATGAATGAACCAGCAAGACTGTATATGACGAAATATTTGATCTTTCTCTACTAACTTTGTGGGCCAGTACTGTATAATAAAATCATTGTTTATGTTTGCTGAAGACAGTAAAATATGTCTGAAAATTAACACACAGTACATTTTACGCTGAAAATAAAATAAAATAAATACACTAGCGAGATACTTCGTGAAGTTTCCTTAAGGCACTAAGAATTAAAAAGAAAGAGTCTGATGATCAGTTCGGGATTGTAGCCACTCCTTACGTAAAACTTCAAATATCGAAAAAAAAATTACTTTTTATTTTGAATGTTTTAAAAGATATTATGAAACATTTAATACATAATGGGGAAAAAATTATGATTGTTGTCATTTTTCCATACGAAATGTTTTGGTTTTCTTGGTAAAGTACAGCAATTCGTCTATTTCCTACATGCTAACCTTCACACATGGAGTCTGTTACCGTACCACAGCCGGAATGGCACCCGTGGCTGTGATCCGCAACATGCATACACAATTGGCCACATTCCGATACCTCTACAATGCGCAGTATGAGCAAACAATAAGTTCCTATCCCTACAAGAAGTCACATCTGTGTGGCGCCTGCGTCATTCTACTACCAGCCTATCTTTTCCACTGACTGCAACGAGGCCAGAAGCACGATTTCTTTAGGCTATGACGTCCCGTTGGTGGCAAATTGTTGAACATTAGGTTAAGAATTTGGAAGGAGGCCGTTATACGTGGTGACATGCGTCTAGTGTATGTTACCTGTGTTTTAGTCTGTAAAATGTTTCAAGGAGTTATATTTAATGCAGCTGAGGTGCTGTGCATCGGCTGATTTAAATTATTCTAGGTGGAATGTTGTTCACATCATTTATGATACATCACTAGACACTGGCTATCAGAAAGGTGCACTCGTTCGTGAAATAGAATAAGCATTAAATTACAAAATGTAGAATTTCATATAATTTACATCTTCTAAAATCAAAATGTGAATTCATATCTTACTAGTAACAGAAAAATGTCACAGGTTCAGGGAAAGATTATGACTATAACAGCTATTCATATTTTAAATGTCAGTAAAGAATTGATTGCTTCGAAAAGCATGATTTTCATTACTTGTTATTATAGCACACAACCAATTTTTATTCTCCTTCCCAGTTCCTGACGTTGAGAGATTTTACATGGCGTGTTAAAGATATTCTCCAAAATATTTAATTTAAAGGTAAATAGCAAAGTCTATATTCTTACATAAAAAAATTATACTTGAAGTTATTTTAAATTATAGCATATTATAAATAAAAATTCAAAATTTCATAGAAATATTTTTCAAATCAGTTATATAATACGTTTACAATACTTTCAGGCTATAATACTATGACTTTAATAAAATACGTACATTACTCTATCACATATAATACAATCAATAAAAGAAATACAACTTATTTTCTTCTAAATTATGACAGCTGCTCTAGTACAGTTTGGTATGCTATGCATTTGGCAGTTAGTTGGAGCTCTATGAAGAAAGTCAGTTCGAGGAAGACGTACAGAAAATTTATAATCTTTTTTTCATAAATTGCGTGGACGATAATATGAAAATTTTAATAAACGTTCACAAAATATTATTCCTTTTCAATCACATTTTCATCGATTTTACACATAAACATTCCTTTCAAACGCTAATGTATAGACACGTAAAAACATTTAAATTTTTGTACCTACATTTTACTGTGTTTTACGCGCATGACAACCTCCATAATTGTAAGTTTACAGTAATAACAGATTCAAATTTCAGTTTCAAACTGAGATGAGTGAAATGCGTGCGATTTACATAATAAAAGGATTTTTTTTTTGGCTGCATGGCAACAGGCATAACAACATAGACCTGCAATGGTCAGTTGCTCATGATCGCATTACTTGCATCACTGTAATTTGTATAGGCAGCAGCAAATGCTCGTGGCGATAGCCAGACACACAGGCAGACACGCGTCCCCTCCGCCTCTGCTGGGAGGCAGGTGCTAAGTCCTCTTCCAACTGTTCACAACCCATTACCAGGCCTATTATCACGCACATCACCACCTCGCCCTCCCTGTTCATTCATCGTTCGACATTTTCACGTAGTTCCACTTACTACCACTGTGCTACGAAGGCAGCAGCTTCCTAGTTATATTATAGAATTTTTTTTGTATTTCCAAGATTGTACGATTATTTGACATGTTGTCGTTACTGCGATTGATTTATATGAAATAATACATTAATAGCTTTGACTTAAAGTGAAAAAATTGCTGCATTTCACATTATATTTAATTATAAAAATAAACAATCCAGTCAACAGGTGTAATATGTATTGTGACTTATTTTCATAAACTTAACTTTTAGCACACCTATAAAATGTTATGCGAATATTTTCTTTTGCAAAAGCATAAAAAAAACTGTTTACCTGGTTAGATGAGGTATTTTTTAATAAAATCGATTTTGTTATTCATCCAGATAAGAAATGGCCATTTTCGTTATTCATTTATTAATTTACCCATGAAAGAGACTTACTGCGGTGACACATTTTACACTGAATAAAATATAAACCTTTATCTTTCATATGACACTCAAGCCATATTTTTTTTACAATTTTGGGAGTCTCTACAGTACTTTTTAAAAAGTTGTGCATTTACTGTGTTGCTGGTTGCATCACTATAAGGAGATCCACTTTANTTTTAAAAAGTTGTGCATTTACTGTGTTGCTGGTTGCATCACTATAAGGAGATCCACTTTACTTCTACCTTAATATATACTTGTATGTATGCTGTGTATTCTTCCACCATGTGAAAAATTAACATAAACATGTGCCCCTTCGCTTTGCTCACGAGTCAGTGAAATGTAACTGAGAAATTATTACAACAGTAAGCATTTAACAACTTGGCTAATTCTTATATTTCTATGTATTAAAAACAAACAGATAGCAAAATAAATAATTTAAGTAAATTACAGATATTTACCTAGCGTTTTCAATTCAATGGAACTAGTTTCCCTTTGTCACTATCAACTTTACTGGACGCATGCCACTCAGTATGCCCGTTAAATATGTGCAGGTAAGGGAAGTGATTTATTTAAAACATCGATTTACAAAGTGCTCACTTAACTGTGAAAAGCCTATACAACTGTCAATAAGTTCGTTGACTGACTTGCGCCCAGAGAGTAGGCAGCCACGCATCATGGCTGCGTTCAATATGTACGTGGACTGCCGCCCTTAGTGTAGGCAACCGTACAGAACGGCGTTCATAAATTTAATGACTGCACTACCTTTTAGTTTGTAAGGTTGCCTCTTCTAATAAGTATTGCATAATAAAGCAGAGATAAAATAAGCAACAATAAAATTTATTTCTGTAAAACATTACTTTAAATGCCTTATTTATAAGTTAATGTCAGAACTGCTGCTGGAGAAAATTGTTAGATATTGCCTTCCGCTCTCTGGGCGAATAACAGTACCTTCATAAAAAAAAGTCTCTAGTCGTACGCAAACCAGTTCTTAATAAATAGGCAATGTGAGATTCTTTGAGGGAAATTCATATTTCGATAACTATATGTTTAAGTTACTTTGTTATTGGACAACAGTTTATATAAAATCAAGTCCTGAGGACTCTGAACGGATTACAAACTTAGATTTAACAAGGGTAGAATCAGGTGTTTAATAGGCTGGCGTAAGATTGATTACTGGCGGAAACAACACCACTGAAACTCAAGAATACAGTATACTTAGAAGTGTATACTGAAAGTCAATGAACTTCCGATATTTTCCGGTCCCCAAAATTTAGTTTTCGGTGTGAAAACTATACAGTATAAATTTTCATTCGCTGTTGCTGGGTAATCTGTGTGACGCTATGCTATTAAGGCTCTTAAAATGCAGCAAGTATGCCGCAAAACGTGGCCAAACCGGAACAATTTCGCCAATTATCACTGCTCAAACTAATCACTTCAACACAATCACCTTTGCTGGCGGTTTAAACAGCACTCTAAAGAAAATTCTCTTAACTCACTCCCTTATATATTTTAAGTTTGAAAACAATTCATAACTTATTTGTAACATATTGCAGCTTCACGATATTCAAGATTTCACTGGTCAGAGATTTCAATAAATGCCAGTAACATCGGCTGGGTTTTCGAAACAGCTTATAAGCACTTATGTTCACTGACAATTTTTTTTCTGTTGGGCGACTCCACGTGCGAAGCAATAACATTAAATTGGAACTTTTAATTTTCTGGAGTTTGCAGNTTTTCGGTGTGAAAACTATACAGTATAAATTTTCATTCGCTGTTGCTGGGTAATCTGTGTGACGCTATGCTATTATGGCTCTTAAAATGCAGCAAGTATGCCGCAAAACGTGGCCAAACCGGAACAATTTTGCCAATTATCACTGCTCAAACTAATCACTTCAACACAATCACCTTTGCTGGCGGTTTAAACAGCACTCTAAAGAAAATTCTCTTAACTCACTTCCTTATATATTTTAATTTTGAAAACAATTCATAACTTATTTGTAACATATTGCAGCTTCACGATATTCAAGATTTCACTGGTCAGAGATTTCAATAAATGCCAGTAACATCGGCTGGGTTTTCGAAACAGCTTATAAGCACTTATGTTCACTGACAGTTTTTTTTTTCTGTTGGGCGACTCCACGTGCGAAGCAATAACATTAAATTGGAACTTTTAATTTTCTGGAGTTTGCAGAGTTAGTGCTGCGCCAGTCAAATCGGGTTATATCGGATTATTAAAAATATCTGCCGATATTAAAACATACTCGGATCATAAATTTAAATATGCAACCATGTTAGTGAAATTTCTATGAAAATTCTCTGAAGAAACTGTGTTAATATTGAATTAATTTTGTTTTGAACATGTACAGTCATGCCAAACTGCTCTCCGCAAATGTTTATCATTAGCAGCACTGTTTAAAATACGTAGCAAAACTAAATTTAAGCATGGAATTCCTAATTTAGGAGTTACATTTATAACTGTTTTAGTTGTTATTAATATCACTGCTATGTTCCGAAACTATGGACACTCTGAAAAATATAATTTGTTGCTGTTACTAATAATTGTTTCTGTTTTTGCTGACGAACTTTGATGAAGCACCAGTGGATTCACTGCTGCCCAGGAATAAAGTGAGGTGGCCTACATGACCTCCTTGGTCAGAGTTACTAAGGCAATAGTTTTAAGCAACAAGGTTATCCGTGTTCGTATCCTTGGTAAGTCCGTGAATGTGTGTACAATATATATCTGTAGTGTCTGGTAAAGTACGTATGTTCGTCGTCACCTGGACAGCCTGCTATGATAAAAAGGCAAAATGTATACTTGGAGGTTAAGATAAGAAAACATTTTAAGTTAAGTTTGTATGTTG
>NQII01012732.1:0-27273 GCA_002778355.1 Clitarchus hookeri
AGATACAAACAAATAAGTTTATCATTGTTGATTAGGTGATACTGATATTTGTGCTGGTTTTGTGCAGGTATATGGTGGGAGGGTACATAAGTAAAAGTTGGAGAATGAGTCTACCTTATCTTTACTCTATAATTTTCCATTCTAACCTTGAGTGCGATATATCACAATATATCTATGGGCTAAATGGTTGCCAAGCAACGGTACGTGGTAAATAGTAAACACGTGCTGTAACTCTGTCTTTACCATATTATTATTTTATCCTTTCATCACTGCTTATGTAGGTAATTACTTTTCCGATATGTCTACTGTATATATAAAAACTCACGATGAGACCATTTACGACGTTGTGAAGCAAGATATTCAACGAAAGGAAAAAACGGCCAGGTAATGAAAATTGAGTAATTTTGAATTTATTTTGTTAGCAGTAGCAGTTTATTTATTAATGGTCACGAAAGCGCTTGTATTATAGAAACAAAAATCTGAACAGAATCAAGGGTAATTATTAAGTTTAGGGGCTTTTCTGAAAAACCCTAAAAAAAATTCAAAATTATGATATATTTCTACTCTACTAATCATGTAGAACACTAATATACTAGGGGCATTAACGTCCGACTAATTTCATAATATGTGCCCACCTAACCTAACAGAACCTAACCACATGATGGGTGAATCACTATTTTAATTTTTTTAAACTAACCTAGGATTGTTGGATTTTACACTAACCTAGGTTTTTTGGATTTTACACTAACCTAGGCTTGTAGGGTTTTACACAAACCTAGGATAGTAGGGTTTTACACTAACCTAGGATGTTTGGGTTTTACACTAAACTACGAATGTAGGATTGTAGGGATTTAAAGGAAGCGTAAAACACACCAAAAGAATGTAAATTGACTCACCAAGGTAGGTGGCTGGTATAATTCCCGTGACGTTAATAGATGTAAACAAACATATTTTGTAAGTTTTTAAAATATGTTCTACTTATTTTAACATTACGCCCTCTTGAATATGAACAAGGTAAGCTGTGCAGAACCCATTAATGCAACTTTTGTTGGTCTAAGACGTTTCGTTCAGAAACGTAAACAAACTGGCTATNTTAAAGCTACGCCCCTAGTATATCCGTGTTCTACGTGATTAGTAGAGTAGAAATACATCATAATTTTGAATTTTTTTTTTAGTTTTTCAGAAAAGCCCCTAAACTTAATAATTACCAAACTAAGCTTACATAAAGCTGATTTCTTGGAATTTTACACTAACTCGAAACTGTACTTGTCGAAAATAATCAAGCAACAGCGACTGTGTAGATTAGTGATTTTTGTTTTAAAGAATCTGAAAATAAGTCATTTGTGGTGTGAACACGAGTTTGACATTGCTTGAGGTGTGTAAGGGAGGCGAGATAACTAAGTAGGTCGACTGAACAAGGCGTATTTACGAGGTGACGTAGGGTAGGCAGTTGGGAAGACGTCAGCTAGGATCTCGGCGTATGTGGCGGGAGGGGGGTTGTTATGTGGGTCGCAGTTGGTTGCAATTCAGGACAAGACCAGGAGTGTCGAGTTACTTTTAAAGTCACCAGGTTGAATGCTGACAATATTAGTCACTAAGTATACGTGATGTGGAAGAGATTGGGGCGGCTCTTAACAACGAGGTCTTGAGAGCTGATGAGGGTGAAGTGAGAGGAGTATGGAGCAGCACCGGAATGCAAGGGCGGAGGAAATGGGAGATCTCTGAGAAAACCCACCACTAACAGCATCGTTACGCACAATTCCCACGTGCGAAAATCTGGGAGTGACTCCGCCAGGAATCAAACCTGGTTCACCTTGGTGGGAGGTGAGCACCCTAGTTACTCCACCATTGTGTCCCCTAATGCGGAAAGAGGAAAGGGACACCTTGTCTGGCGAACTCAAAATTAACTTTTTGATTTATTCTGTTAGAGAACAAAATTATAAACATTTAAATACAAAAATCACTCTTCTGTCTTGAAATTTAACATAAATTATTTTATTTAAAATTTTCATTATGCAAAATAAAGTTTTGAGTAAAATGCATATAGACCTAAAGTTTTTAAGTGTAATTTGTCTGAATAATGGGTATAGGCTGTTTACAGTTAATAAAGCATTTTAGTACACGCTACTTCATCTCATATTTTGTCACCAGCTGAAAATCAATTGTCTCATCTGTGACAAAATATGAGATGAATTGCTTGTGTAACAAGAGATCCTTTTTCTCCTTTCCTCATGACATATAGTATGTGAAGTAAATAATGTTTTTGATTTATGTATTCTAACATCAACTTTTAATATTTTTATTTGTGTTTTACATCATTTAATAACTATTTTATTAGCTGATTTTACACTATTATGTATATTGTTAATGTTGTTTCAATTTGTGTTGTGTTTGACATGTTCTCAATTCCAGAATACTGCTGCTAATGGTGGTATTTCATAGGCCTAAAATAAATGTTAATAATAACAATGGTTAAGTGGGGATAAGAGTAGAACCAGATACCATATGTTTACACACAGGCTATGTCGTCAGAAGTATGGTGCCATGACGTCACGTGTTTTTTTCTATTGCTCCATCCCTTTCCTCTCACAATCTAATGGGGCATCAATAGGAATGTGGAGGTTTTGGAGCGGGGACACTTTCAGCATGTATAGACTTCGACATCGGGAAACAAACTTGAGCCCGTCGAGTGCAGTCGTAGCTTGTGATTGCAGTTGTTGTGTCAGGCTCTGCTATGAATCAAGGACACGAAAGTTAGAAACAAATGCTTAAGTCAGTTTAGAGGATGAACATCTCCTGGAACTATGTTGAAGGTTGAGCACTTTGCTGCCGCTACACCGCCTACCTACAGCCAAGCACTTTCCTTCTTTTATTTATTACATATTTAATTTTTTTGATAATAGTTTCTGTTGTTCCAGCCTTTGGGCCATTGGCGCCAGGATGTGGAATGCATGTCAGTAAAAATAATATTACACGTGAGTCTACACAGCACTGACAAAAAACATGTCAGATACAAAAACAAGTACAATCAAACTAAAAGTAATACATATGAATATTCAATAACAGTGGCAAATATTAATTATCAAGTATAGAATAAAACAATAATGTAATATGGTGAAGGATGCACTTGAAGCCATTAAATAATCGTTAATAGGATAAAATGGTTTTGCAATTCTAAATCTCTATAGAGCACTTTCCAATGGTGGAAGCTGGGACCTCGTGTAGTGTGCGTACTCGCTTGGCGTGGTCGAGCACGACTTAGCTGACAGGAGCAGGCAACGTATCTGCAACATTTTGTTAAGGAACTGACCGAGCATCCTACTGGAGTGAGTTCAGGAATGCGTGTAGAACTAAGATCAGTGTGGCTTTACTGGAAATGGAACGTGGGTCCTCCCAACGCAAGGCAGTTTGTCCCTTCTCATCTCCTCGCTTCGTCTCTGTTTGAAATGTTGCCATTCAGATTTGTTTTAAAACAGTTCAATTTTTACTTGTGGTGAGAGAAGAGTTTTCGTCATTAAAATTCCACTCTTTCATACATTTTTTGTGTTACAATTTTGTGAATCATTGCAATAAGTCTACTTTTATTAATACATTATGAGTTGTATAATATGTATATAAAGGCTTGAACTGTGTAATAACCTAATTTGAAATGTACCTATACTTATGTGCAATTAATTGATCACAAACAAATTTTTTTACAATTTCATCCCAAAAAAAATGTTTAATTTTTGGTGCATGTATATAATTGCTGTTAGACAAAAGCATTTATAAAAATATGTCAAACTCTTAAGTAGCCTAATGTTTTTACTTTCGTTGGTTTTTTTTTTGCTATGTAATCACATAAAAAATGTGTTCTGTGGCGCAGTCGAGAGATTTGGTGGACATTAGTACAGTGTGTGTGTGGGGCCGCGGTGGTATAGTAGATAGACAACTCGCCTCCCACCAAGGCGAACCGGGTTCGATTCTCAGCGGGTTCGCTCCCAGATTTTCGCACGTAGGAATCGTGCCGGACATGCCGCTGGTCGGCGGGTTTTCTCGGGGATCTCCCATTTCCCCAAACCTTGCATTCCGGCGCTGCTCCATATCTACATCTCTTCACTCCATTGACCCTCAAGACCTCGATGTTTAGAGTCACCAAAATCTCTCCACATACAGTGTATGCGAGCTTCTCAAGTGCCCTTGATTGTCGCATGAACGTACCTCAAAGGGGTTCTGACCTTCCGACACACTCAGCTCTAAGAAACGTTTGAATGCTTTGGTGATCATGTTGTTATAAAATGCAGTACAGTGATCACAGCACAACATTGGCCTTAATGTTGTTCGTGTAATAGGGTTGCAGCATGTCTTAGGAAATTATTTTAGTTGTTTATTTGAAAGCAAAAATATTTTATTCGTATCGACATGTAAATGCGTAACGTGAACATAATGTGTTAACATAATCTGGAAAGTGCTATAAATAGCTGAAAATAGCACTTTGGCAACATAAAACCNACGTGAACATAATGTGTTAACATAATCTGGAAAGTGCTATAAATAGCTGAAAATAGCACTTTGGCAACATAAAACCTGTGATTTGAGCAGATGGCATGCATGTGATTGTAGGAATTACCTACTAGTTATGGTAGGGCAACATGTAGATACAGACACGTCAGGGTTGAGCTGTCAGCTTTTTAATTGAAGCCATAGCAAGTAATGGTTCTTCAAAATCAAAGAAATTGTGTGAAAGTGAATGAAATGTTTGCTTTGTAATTTGTGTCTCTTTACTTGTTTGATTTTTTTGTGCTAGTATACCTTTGAAGGCACCGTCGCAGTTCTTGAAGAAGTCTGCGTGCGCTTCCGCACCAGCAGTTATCTGCAAATGCTTCAAGCCAGGCAAGCATCAAAAATGAGCATAAGCTGTGGTCGATAAATTGAGAGCTTTCGAAATCGACCTTTGAAATTTTTCTCTGGGCCTACCAGCATGTATTTTAAAAGGCACACTATGACTGGCGCGCACCCAGTTAAGTTGGTAACAACAGAGGGAATGTAGTTCCTCGTCTTTAACCCTGAATAAAAAAATGTCTGGTAACCATTGGCTAATACTGAGATGGTTTCTTTTGTTTTCGTATTTTTTAATGCATATAACTGTAATAACGAGCAAATTTATGGAGTATTTACTGTTCTAATAGTGTTGCAGTTTCACGTGACCAGGCCCAATGAATGGCAGTAGACTACACAATGTAGATGCTATGCAGTGCTGAGTCTTTAATGCACACTCTACTGCAAGTGTGTTGGTGTAGCGCGAGTGAGTGTGCACACTTGTGTTCAGGCGAGCACCGGTGCTTCAAGCAGAAGCGTCTCCCCCCGGTTCCTTGCCACAAGGTCGCCGACAAGAAGGCTCCCGACAAGAGACCGGCAACTGTGAACTTTGTTCGCAAGAACATCGTGAGTGCGAAGCGGTCGGCTCCTCCGCAGCGGTGCAGAAGAGTAGCCTACACCAGATACGGAGACACGCAGCGCGTTCTCCCTCAGTACGTCTACAAGAAGGTTTGTGCGAAGCTATGCTTATTTATCAAATCAAACCTTTGAAAAATCAGCGCATGTGTTACGTGTTTATTGGTTTCCTCANTGCGAAGCTATGCTTATTTATCAAATCAAACCTTTGAAAAATCAGCGCATGTGTTACGTGTTTATTGGTTTCCTCAGTACACAACAAATTACACGTGTTTTATGTTTGTGTTATCATAAAAGTAACTTATTTTTGGTTAAACTCAACTTTTACTTACATATTACTTATATTTTATCTATACTTCATTCATAATTAAAATTAATCAAAACAGGGAGAACATAGGTGTGTTGATAATGCCTGGTAATATATAGTTCTTATGCAAAATATTATTATCCTGAGTGCACAAATACTGTGCTGTCCTGTCCCCTGGTGTAATTTCATAGACCCGGTTGAACTTTGTTTGCACGGGGTGGAGGAATGCTCTGAAAGTAGAACTTTAGCAGGCTCCAGAAGGTTGGTAGTAACCGTGACGACATTCCAACGTGTCAGGGCGGTGCTGGAGTAGTTGGCAAGACTGCTCGTCTCCCACCAAGGTGAGCCAGGTGATTGTAGGGCGTATCTGGGGGGCAGGGGCGGTTACTGGCATTTTGTGGGCGTAGGTATGGGATATTTAAGTTTACGTGAGTTCAGATGGGAGAATAAGGGAGGGGACTGGTCAAGTGGAATGGGTGCAGCTTCTCGATTGTGGCTCGGAAAAGCACGATCCTCGTGGTCGACAGGGCGTGTAGTGCGTGGCGTGATGTCCCGTAGATTCATCTGTTGCAAGATTTGTGATTGATGACCAGCACTGTAGCTTATTGTTGCAGGAGTATCGAGGCTGTCCTGATGCACGACAGATTACCGCGTAGTGAAATTGTTACGAGCCATTCCACACGCCAGATACGGAAATGGTAGAGAAGTGACTACTGGAATTATTTGTGCTGGTTGGGGGTCCAGCCAACTACGAGGTCGGGTGACGATCACACACTACCACATTGTGGAACGTTTGGTGGACTTATTGTTGATTGTTGTGACACACAATTAAAATATCAACAAGCTAATTTTATCCCAGGCTTCGTTCCTCCGCGGGCGGTCTGAGCATACAAGAGTATAATAAATTACGTTGTTAATACAATCCGTGGCTTCTTATTAAGAGGTTTTTTTCCTTTCTTTCTTTAATATTAGTTTCCCAATTTTAAGTGTTACAGTTGGGGATTTGAAATTTTCAAACTAAGGAACGTCTTAAAAGCGTACTTTTTCACCAATGCTGCGGCGTAGGTGAGCCTACAGTGCAGCTGGTATTTTTAATTTAAAGTTTTTTTTTTTTTACATTAAATAATAATAGAAACTTCAACAAAACTGCGCGGAATGGCAAATCATGCGGGTTTCGATGTATGAAGAGACCCAAAAATGGTGATTTTAAAAGTCTGGGTTTCAATAAATATGTCGACATGAACGAGGTGTCCACATGTGCTGTCGTGACCACTCGCGCCTCGCAGTCACTTACACCATCTAGCCGACACCTGGCCACGAGCACGATGGAATGTGCCTGCGAGAACGGAACACACCTGCCTCGTCGTCGTGTACTACGCGACTCAAGTGACCGCCTTGCTTTATTCTCTTCAAGAGGTAACTCTTGGCGTCGAATAGCAAGTGGTCCAACATGGTGCCCCCCGAATGCCATAGCCGCCAGTCGCACCCTCCATTGGAGGGAACGTCGGGGCAACTCGTGCCGTGACGCCCAATGTCTTCCCCAGTGACGTGATGTCGACCGACCTAATGGCCAGGACCCCAAGTGCTGCGTGACCCCAAGTGAAGTGAAATAGTGAGGAAATAAATCCCAAGTGCTTCGAACCCCATACCTATTAAATTCAGTGGTATTTCTTTATTTAATATAAAATCCTGCATAGCTACCCACACACTCTTTTCAGGGATGGACTCGTCCAACTCTCCCAAGTTGGGACACTAGTATTCACCCATTGGCGTGGTGGCATAGCCATTTTGCAGACACTAATTTTATTCATTTAAATTATTTATTTTATTAAAGTGTATTAAATAAAAATTGGTTTCTCCTTTTCAGTAGACTACTTAATCTGGCATTAATTTCTTTTAATTTATTTCTTTAGTGCGGTGACGTACTCTGCGATGTCACAGTCACAAACAAAAACTACAGCTAATTAGAGTTGGGTATGTCACCAATATGTATTTCTATCATGTAATTTTATTGCGTATCATTTTGTTTGGACATTAAGAGGGCCCAGTGTATTTTCCACGCACTTTTGGCGCCGGCTTCAGTCACCCTTAGTGGAAGCTGACGCCATAATGTACAGTCTGAGACCAGCACTCGGACCGGCCAGCAATACGGGAGTCTCACTCCGTACGGACACCCTTGGCACCTGCAACCACTTAATTTAAATAATCAGGTAACTTACCGTAACCTTTATTTTTTATTTCCGTGCCGGGGGTTGACCGTCTGCCCCTTACGATATTTATTCACGGCTTAACGCGTCACGCATATATTCAACTTGGTTATTCATGGCCTAAGCGGTTTTCCTCCGTATTGGTCACCGGCAGACCGAGTGCCGGGCCCGCATAATTTTGGTATGTGTAAGTGTAACGGCACATGTACAACCAAGAACCAAGTAAACGTTTCCAGCCCATGCTGGCGTTTTATTTGTTTGAACCCCGTCTGGGTAGGGTGCGGCTCCCTCTTGCAGCACGGCACTAGTGTAAGCAAAAGCATGTGAGGTGGCTCACAACCTCACCAATGTAATTGTGAAAACACACCAGGTATATTGGATTGCGTGCACCATCTACATCTACAAGCACCGCAGACACTGCTCAAATGTTTTATATAAAATAAAATAAATAGCTTTTTTTTTTAAATATTGTGTTATGAAGGAGATATAGTGGGTTTTAGAAAATCCAAAAGCGTAGGCATAGAGCATAGGACACAAAAACAGAACATTGCATACGACTAGAAATCTTATGCATAATTGATTCATAATTAAATACTTATGTATTGTTTTCAGGCAGTACAATTTTGCTATGAGTCTNATGAGTGTCACGTAAGTTGGCATTTTTTTTTGTGTTGTCTCAGGAACTTAGTAAATTACATTTAATTTTGCTTATCATTGCTTTGTACAGGTCAGCAAAATGAGTAACATCATATTGTTATTGGGATAGGTGTGGTATGTGTTGACTAACCCTTGTTAACAGCAGGGTCATTAACAGACAAAGCCAGTAGCGCAGAGAGTTATGAACGAAGAAGAAGTTAGTTATAGCGTGGTATTCGCCTGAAGTGAATTGAGGGAACTGTGTAGTTGCCTGGCTAGTAACCGAACTCGGATTCTCCCTAATGTGGGTACATGTTACCCCGGTGCGTAGTGCAGTAGCGCAGTGTGTGGTGTTGTTGCAGACGTACGGCAAGACTCCCAAGTATCTGCTGCGGAAGATCACCCAGAGGGAGCGGGTCCACCAGGAGGAGTGTGCGCGGGACGCCGACGTCAGGCCTCTCATACGCGTCATGTCGGAAGAGGAGCAGGCATCCTTGCTGCAGGTGAGTTCTCACGCATGCCAGCCGCGCTGTGGCCAACTTCAAGTCCCAACACTCAGCTGTCTATGTGGCGTGAAGACGCCTTTGAAATCAGACAGACACACAGAGTACCGCTACATTTGCAGGGTGATCCATTCTGACTCTCTAACATGTTACTAATAACGCAATTAAAATAGATGTGGTCTCATTCAATTGGATATACAACTACCGGATGCAAGCTGACTTTGGGTTGGCACAGGGCATGTGCGAGGCGTAGCTTGGGGCTCGTGGTAATTGGCAACTATTTTGGACGTGGGTGACAATTTCAGGCAGTATATTTCATGACTGGTGGACTAGGGTGCTTATTTTGGCACCAAACTAAGCCATAATAGCCAAGTATTCATTTGGTCACTTTTATTTCATTCCCACACCTCGAGGAAAATATTAACCGTTAACGCTGGCGTATTCACGTCAAAACCACGGCCGTGTCACTGACGCAGCCACACCCTCTTATTTTGCCTGTAAAACTGTCTGTAACTTGTGAGCTTGAAGTAAGGTTATCCCAGTGTTTACATCTTCAATCATATATCTAGACCGGTGATGATTGCAACATTTGTTGTGAAACACAAATACAGTCGACTCCCTATCTACCATTTTTCAGGGGAGTGTTAAATAATTTCCATACATGCGAGATTTCAATAAATGAGCGTTCTGACATTTACATTAATAAAATACAATTTCTGACCTGATTATACTTCATTTTGAGTATAATGAGAACTGTACATTATCTGTGAATAACGTTTAGCTAATAAAAACAATTTAAATAGAATTTTTTTAAAAAATTATTTTTGTAAATAATAACTTAAAAAAACATTTTATGTAAACTCATTTAAATAAAGAATACATCATCCTAAAATACTGTATATAATTGATTGTAATCCACACCAAATGCATGCTGATCTAGATCTTTCAAAACCTCTGAAAATGACAATAATATGTCACTGAATGTAAGCCAAATTTTAATTTCCCACGTGCACACGATCAGCTGAGAGCGCATTGAGAGATTATCGATCGGGCAGCGTGTTCACTGCGGCGGGAGGGGTGAAAGAATGGAACCCTCCCCATCGCTTCATGTTGGTGACACTCTGCACTCGTGGGAAATGTCTGTCTTTTAAAGTAATTAATTATATTCCACTGCAAAAAAAACCCGCAGTTTTGAGACAGAAATGAATATAAAAGGCCATTATAATTTATTTCTTCACTGTCTTAAACAATTAATTATTTAAAACCACGTCCCCTGATTTTCCATCACGAGTCACGCTGCACTCAGGTTCTGTGATTACTGTTATTAGACAACAAAAGGGGTTGATTAGGTCCTTACAGGATATCAATTTATTAATAAGATCCGTGTCGAATGAAATTAATAAATATAAATCCTGTGATTTTCTCGCAAGAAGTTACTGAAAGTGAACTTTACTCTTGGTTATACAAGTCGTTCGATGTTCAAACAATTTTTGGCGACAAGGGGAGGTCAAGTATATGCTTCTAGGCATATAATTTTATTCGCAAAGATGCTGTCCATCGAGTTAAATTAATATTCTGTTTTAAATCATGTTGATTTTACGCCAGATACAGCTTAGCTCCAAACTTTACTAAAAAAAAACCACCTTTAATAACAAAAGAAAATAACTTTGCAAATAATAATAATAATTTGTTAAAATGTATTTGGTAACATTTTCAGAAGAAACCATTTGCTTTGAAATACAAGTGACGATAGGTGCAACTATTTTGAGCGATGGATAATCTTGATAAAATTTCTACGTTCGCCAGTAGCACTTTGCTCTGCGACAGATGTGGGAAGACAAGCGTGTGAGAGAGAGGACATGTTTTTCTTTTGCTAGACAACAGCTTCCTCTCTCAAATGCTTGTAAGGGGAGGAAGGAAGGTGCGTGGCTGAGAGAGAGAGAGAGAGAGAGAGAGACTGGTTGCTAGGTAACTACTTCCCCTCTCGTCAGGCGTGTAAGGGATGGTAGCAAGCCAGACTGCACAGACATGGTGGTGCATACTGAACTACACAGGAGTGGCGGGAATTTCAAATATCTCAGTGCAAATGTGCTCCATGTACCAGTTTTTTCTGTATGTAAACCTTCCCAAATATATATATAATGTATATTTAATATACATATATTTAATATACACAATAATATATACATTTTCTTATAATGTAAATATATATAAATTTCCTAGACATGCATCCCACCCTGGAAAATACAAATAAAATACAGGATGAGTATAAAAGAATACCCCAACTTCGAAGGTCTATAATATCAAAACCAAACAACCTACAACCTTGATTTTGACCAATCAAATGAACCGCGGAACCATGAAGTTTGTTAACCATACATTCATAAATGTTCAATGTGACCACCACGAGCGGCCCGAATGACTTCTACGCAATAATTAAACTTGTTCCACGCTCTTGTCATCATGTCCAGTTTTATGGTTTGGATGGCGTTTGTAACTCTGGGTTTGAGGTGGTGAGGGGGAAGCGAGCTCGCATTCGACACGTCAATGTGAAGGGGACGGTCTGATGTTTCCTTTATTTGCCGAGAGATGACACTGGGAGTGTCTGTCGTCGCACTATGAGCGTGTGTTGTGTGTTAGTCCGCATCACGATGGCGACGGAACAACAGAAGGCGTTCTGTGTTATTCAGTTTGCTAAGTGTGAATCTGTAAGAGAATGTGCCACACATTCAACAAGCTTTAGTTCGCTGTCCGAGAAAATCAACTTGATAAGCAAGTCTTCAGGAAACAACAATTATTTCCAATGTAAATGTTGCATTAATAAATAAAGGTTACAAATATTTACAAGNGCAAGTCTTCAGGAAACAACAATTATTTCCAATGTAAATGTTGCATTAATAAATAAAGGTTACAAATATTTACAAGACTAAATGAAACACACTTTTGAAGTCAAACACCGGAAAAAAAAAAGCAGTCTCTTTAAGTTTTCATGTGTTACTGCATAAACTAGTACAAAGGCTCCCAGCCCGGTTAAGTTTGCAGAGAACAGTTGCAACTCTTAACATGGTATTGAAAATACAATGTTTATATTTATGGCAGAGCAATCTGGAATTTTCTGCTTTATACATGTTACATTACAAATTGGATTATTAGTTATGTATTTATGACCCTAAAACATTTCTCTTTTCACCACAGATACACTAATTAAGTTACTAGGTCCATCGCAATGTGAATTTTACAGATGACTGAAAGGTACAAAATGGGAGGAAAAGTAGATCTTAAGTAGAGCTTTTGAAAGTGCTCACTTTACTATGAACAACTTATATGAAGTTTGTTCCTGGAATTTTTTAAATAAATAATAATGTGAATAACAACACTATAGGACTGCATCTGCCAAAGAAATGACATTCAACTATGATTTTGACAGCATATACACATTATAATTAGAGTGTCTATATCATAATTATATTATTATANAATGACATTCAACTATGATTTTGACAGCATATACACATTATAATTAGAGTGTCTATATCATAATTATATTATTATGATATAGTACTTGGTCCTATAAGGTCCTATAGGCCTAAAAATGACTTAAAGCATAAATTTCAAGGCATGCCCCAAATTTTGGAATTTTTTTCTGTCAAGTGTTATTGAAGGTCCGCACCACTCCAAGTTCGGGGAACTACTGTCCCTAAACCAAATGCCTTTACACTGAACATAATGCTCCTTAATACAAAGAGAAAGAATTTGCACATGTATCCAGAGTATTCATACTCTGCTTTTATTACATTGGTTGTGGTAGTTTTTTTCAGTGGTTGGTAGTCACTACGTTTTGAAGTGTACTTGTGAAGTGAATCTGAGATTCGAAGCTAACTCGACTCCAGTGAGTTTTGCCGGGACCACTGGAAAGTAACTGTGGATACGGTTACTTAAGAACATGCGTTTACGGTACGAGAGTCGACTATCGTGTTGGGGCAAAGTAGGCATTATTCATATAACTATTATCAACTGTCGTCTGCAGCACATGTATGGAGTCATTAAACCACAACTGAAATGTTTTATATAAAATACGAAATATACACTGTAGCACTTTTGGTTCTCTTTAAATGTTCCATGATGAAGCCATAGTGGGTTTTATAATCAAAAAGCCTGGGCATAATGCATAGGACACAACAATGGACCATTTAATATGACCATAAGTGTAATACAAAATTGATTCACAATTAAATACCTATGTATTGTTTTTACCCAGTAAAATTTTCTTACGAGTCTGATGTCAATTGGCAGTGTTGGCATGATCTTGTTTTGACTACCTTGATGTACTCTACGTAAATATGGATTGTAGTAACTGATGTAGTGTGATATTGTTTTCAATATGTACAGTGATTTTAAAAAGTTGCCATTTTCACTTTTCTTTAAATTTTTTTTTTGCAATCGTAAAGATGTGGATAACCTTGTAAAATTTCTGCTAGTACACTCTTTTTTCCCTCTAATTTTATGTTTTGCTACATTTGTTGTGATAAATCCTTGTGCACTTCTACAGCATAACTATGTGCCTCCATTTTTACAGCAGATTAACAACATTGCCAAACATTCTCTACAGTGTTGTGATTGGCTGTTGCCCCATGTGTCTACGTAAGACACTCTGTGAGGACCTCTCATGCACATGACCATACAGTTGGTTACATAATGCACAGGAAAGTTAGTTTTGGCCAGAACTGTACACTGTGAGGCTCTGTGTGCAAGGATCGCCCGTGTGCGTAAGTGATTTGTAAACCGTGCTGCCAGTCCATGGTTCTAACAACTAAACAAGTGCTGTGTTGTGTAGTAGGTTCAGAAATCATAAACCCAAACTTTAACTTATGTTCTGGAATGAAACAAATGTCTATAATTAGTTGAGCTCTTTTTCAGTATTTAATTATTTGTTCAGTTATATTTATTCGTAAGTTTCATGGCTACTTCATGTTGTGAAAACATTTGGCAGAAAGTAGCTCATATGAACTGTTAAATCATTAGTCGTAAAATAATAGTAGGAAAGAGTTGATAACCCTGAAAGATATGTTTTTAATAGGTACACACAGAATATCATATACAAATTAGTAATAGAATTATGTAACTGCACAGTTAGAGTGGCGGAAGTGCTTCAGCAGAATATGTATGTTGGCCACTGTGAAAAAGTGTTTACAAGATCCAACTAATTTTCAGTGGCAGGGCTTTATTAAAATTTTTGCTGCATTTGTTGGAGGGGAAATTTTTATGTAACAAAAAGTGTCTTGTTTCGCTAATTGTCGAAGAGGTGAGGTTACAATTGGCGATTACAACAAAAAATTGCCATGGCATGCAAATGAAATTTTGTTAGTAGTCTGTGAATGTAACACAAACTAAAAACCCCCCACATAAACCTAAATATTCAACTTGAATACTGCACCAATTGCATTACACAGCAAAATTAATATTTGCCATATGGATATTTGTATTGTACGAGGAAAACCACCATGCCTTGAAATATAACACCATGTTCTCAAAATAAAAGTTAAAAAATAAGTTAACACAATATTAACTTGATCACACTTTGAACAGTCACTAACAGTATTTGTGCTTACAATATGTGTTGCAGTGTCTCTTATGTGCTAGTAGATCTGTACAACAATTATTTTCCAAATAGTGCTCATATGTCATATACTACATTATTAAAATCTTCATTTCTTGTCTGCTACAAATATGTAGCTTCAGCAATTAGTGAAACAGGCGTCCACGTTCAAGGGTTGGTGTAAACAGCGCACCATCAAGGATGTGCGTATGCAGTGTACACTCGCATGGCCAGGCAAGATCAATATCTGTTAGCCGAAGCAGTCCCGACTGCGTATGAAGGCTGCCGATGACGGCCAAATGATCACCTATACATATTATAAAACTCAACGTCTCTCTGTCTGTCTGTTAGTGCGCTTGTCACTCGAGAACCACATCCAATGTACGTGTTTTATTTTAATTCATAGCTATGTTCTCTGACCAGGTTTTAGTATGTTTTTTGTTACGTAAAGTAACATAAGGAATAAGCAGTGACGATAATAGTGAATCAAGTAAGAAAAAAGTTTGCCCCCANTTTTGTTACGTAAAGTAACATAAGGAATAAGCAGTGACGATAATAGTGAATCAAGTAAGAAAAAAGTTTGCCCCCAGCGTGCTCTCTTGCAATACGCTGTCTAAACCAGTTCCCGCCTGTACTTTAGGATATATCAGAAGTTTTGTGAAAAAGTATTTTCTCACGAGTCGGTTGACTGTACACGGACATGGAGAGCCATGGCGGCGGCTGGTTAGAGCGGGGGAGGCGGCCGGCGCCCAGTTGGCTCGCGTTGTTAGTAGCAAACTAATCACGGCTTAGCATGTACGTGTGTTTATTGCGAGTCCGCTGCAAATTTTTATTTCGATTATTTATTTTAAAAGACACCTAAACAATGATTCTGTAGTCCACGTGAACAGAACCGCGGGCACAGCTAGTGTTACAATACATATATCTTATTGGCTCTTGAACAAAGGGGAAGGAGGCAGGGAACACTTGCAGCCTCTTGTGTTTCGTGTATTTCGTTCCAGCTGTGATTACTGCCATTACTGTGCATTGTGTTGGTGCTCATGCCTGGTTGTCCCGATGTATGCCTACTGCCAATCCACGGAATCTTCCTCTCTGCTGGCCGACTGCAAGTCTTGATGAAGCACCTGCCGAGCTTGACACGATGGCCGGAAGCATGGGTTGATATCGTGGGTGTGGTGAACTAGTCTGTTTATGGGACCAACATCTCCGGCCACCAAGTCAGTCCACTGTGCACTTGACCTACTGTCCTCTCCTCGAGACCTGCAAATGAACATGCAGGAGAGTTCTGTCTATCTGCTCCTCGCGGCTGGACAGCAGAGCTACAACTCGGCCCTCCTTCTCCTGGTTGGACCAAGCGCAACAACACTCCGAATGAGCTGAGAGGAACTGGTTGTGACCCTGGTGCTCTGTCCTGCTCATATAGGCTGATTGTGAGAGATCTCTCAGGGTGTCGGCTGAGTCAATGCCTTGCAGCTGGTCGGGAGGCTATCGCCGACGCACGCTCCGCTGCTGCCGTGGTTCAATTACGTGAGACTCGCATCCACCTCCTGACGCAGACTGTTTTCTCGCCGTGCCCCCTCAGCACAGAGGCATAAGGGCCAGGGAGACATTGACCTTTATAGGCCTAGCCATAACTAACAAAGTTAAAAAAACAGTAGTGTAAACAATTGCACAGTAATTATAGAGCAATAGTAGTTTTAATGAACATGTTGTCAGATCTCAAGCTTAGGTTACATGGAAAAGCAATAAAACTGTATTATTTTATATATTTTCAATAATTTTGTTGTAAATTATGTAACAAGATGAATGTAAGTAATTTTTTCTATTTTTCCCAGAAAAATTAGAGATAAAACAAGATTTTGTATGGTTTTTTTTTCCTTTTGCCAATTTTTCCAGAAATTTTGGAACCCTATTTGTGGCTGTGGTGTGTTTGGTTCCCGGCGGGGTCGCTACCGGATTTTTGCACGTGGGTAGCATGCCAGATGATGCCGCTGATCAGAGGGTTTTCTCTATGATGTCCCATTTCCCCCATTCTTGCATTGTGATGCTGCTCCATACTCACCCTCATTGGCTATCAAGACCATGTTATTAAAAGCCGCGCAAACCTCGTGTAATCTCCACTGACTTGGCCATTTGTTTTGTGCTTTTGTTTTTTAGCTCTATTAAACTTAATGTCAGGGATCATCATGTATCTGTGATGCATTTTTTTTATTGGCCGGTCAGATGTGAAGACTTTGACTGTATATCACAAAATAAAATCAGTTTTTTACATATAGCAATTTCAAGATTTACACAAAATGAATTAATTACATTATAAAAAACAGACAGAATGCACAAGTACTCACAGGGTGGTACTCGTAGATAGACACATACAAACAAAAGTCAGACGAACACATTTTCCACGCAGATTTTAGGTCGCGCAATGTTCCGCTGGCTAGACCAGCTTCATCAGGCGGCGAGCGGTGACGTACCGCAGTCTGGCGAGTAGTGGTTGGCAAACAATGATCCTAGCGAGCAGGAGGCGAACTATGATTAGGTGAGAAATTTGAAATGTGGCGCAGTGGTTATGATAACCAGCACTCGCCAGACTGCGGTGCGCCACTGCTCGCCGCCTGATGAAGCTGGTCTCGCCAGCAGAACATTGCGCGACTGCACATCCGTGTAGAAAATGTGTTCATCTGACTTTTGATTGTATGTGTCTATCTACGAGTACCACCCTGTGAATACTTGTGCATTCTGTCTATTTTTTATACCGTAATCAGTAGCCTAGCGGCGGATTCCTGCCATATCTCATTGTTTACAAAATTAATTAAATTACCATAAAAATAAAAGAAGTAGATTTAAGTCAAGTCGTGTGACATATTAAATGAACTCATTTATTACATATTTGTATTGAGCTTGTCGAAAATCTGGACACGTTTACTATTAAAGTACATAATACAGTGAAACCTTTTTCATTCTCGTATACATTTATCAACATAGCACAAAAAACTGTTGCAAAATGAGGGAAATTTGTACTGAGTAAATGTTATGTTGGAAAAATAAAAACAAAAGAATGGTAATGTCTTGAAATCGCAATAAAATGTTTTACTGTAGTTCCTTAAGGCTCCTGCCTACCTGGAACGGTTTCCCACATGAGGCAGAGGAGCGCGGGAGCGATAAGGGCGACTCTGCCTCGCACATCAAGTAACGTCATCGCCACTAAGCGCTAGGCTAAGAACTGACGTGCAGCGCTCTCGTTGCACTGCAAGTACCTGTGGGACTTTCAGCAGTGACCCTATTATTTTAAAGGTGGAAAGTCTGTAGGAAGGTTCAACGCTACCTTGAGTAGTTTTGCATTTATCTGACATGTATATTTTGAGATACAGCACTTTGAAAAAGCAGTTTTAGCAATTTTGGTGTTTATAATGTGCATGTCGTCTTCAAAGCCCTCAACAGCCGTCGTTTGAAGTGTGTGTTGTTTTCGTAGAACTGCACATTGGACGCATGTTTAATAGTTTCACAGAAAAACGTGAATTTCTAGCACTTTATAATGCAGTTCAAGCGCCAGGTAGACACGAGCCTTAACCTGGTTAAACTAATGCAACTTATGAGTTTGTGGGTGTCAGACTTACCTGTAGCATTGTTCCAGGGCCTGAAGAAGAACTGGGAGGAGCTGCAAAGGAACTTCCAGCTGCTGCCCTTGCAGACGGACACAGTGACGAAGAAGCGCCGCAAAGCTAAGCTCGAGGACGAACTGAAGCAGCTGGAACACAACATCCGCACCGTCGAGCGCCATCCCTACATCTATATTTACGACGATGAGCTCTAGCCACAGCATTAGTCGTGGCATAACACTTGCTGCATCGTCAAGACATTTTGCATAANATTTACGACGATGAGCTCTAGCCACAGCATTAGTCGTGGCATAACACTTGCTGCATCGTCAAGACATTTTGCATAACCTTTACAAGTTAAATTAATTTTTTACTATTTTATATCATGTGTAGTTAAACATAATTAAAATGCTTGAAAGGACTCATGCATACGCATACTAATTCAATGAAGTACTTTACAAATAAGTTTACAAGTATAATATTTCCACTGGAGTGAATGCTCGTGTGAGTACATGTACCGCTGTCTGGCTGAGTGGCACTGATAATGGTGTTTAAGTGCCAACAAACAGTGTCTATATATTTTTATGTGTTTTATAATTCTATGATATTATTTCAAACATTAGTCATATGAAAGTGTAAAAAAAAATTATTTAAGTAATTTACAGAAACTAACTACAGGAGTTATAAGAGTTTTTAATCCATATGTTGAAAAATACAGACGTCAGAATTTTGCATTATTACAATATCTATCGTGTTTATCTGCTGTAGAAATTGATTGTTGCAGCCACCAGAATAGGACAAATTTAATGTGAATTCTTTATGTGGTTCACCCATTNCTGCTGTAGAAATTGATTGTTGCAGCCACCAGAATAGGACAAATTTAATGTGAATTCTTTATGTGGTTCACCCATTATTTTATTTTAAGTAGCCAGAAGTTAAATGGTTATTGTAGATGAAAAAGTGTGAGATTAAAAAAAAACTTTGTGTAGCTCTTGTATCACCTTAAGAAATATTTTGGCTGAATTCGAATTACTTTTTTTTCTTTTTTTTTACCCAGTTTGTTTGGCACAACATTTTGAGTTAAATATTTATAATTGTGCTAGTAAATTGCCTGAAAGTAATTTTAAAGGGTTTTGTCATTTTTATCTTGATATAATGCTACAAAACAGTAGAAATCTTGATGGCATTAAAAGTAACTTAGTTACTTGAACACCCTCAAGCTGTTCTAAAGCCCTGCTTACTTTCTTCTTTCTGTCAAGAGTATGTTTGTTGACAGCGTTATTGACTATGCACTGCAGTGGACCAGATACTGACTGGTAACTGTTTGATCAACAAGTGTTGCTGTAATGTTGTTAGTTGGAACTTGTGGCTCCTGTTTTGTGTCAACAGCTCATTCAGGACAACAAATATTCTGAAATTTCAAAAAACAAAGAGGAAATTTTTTTCTAAACAAATAGGTAAAAAAATTGTTTAAAAATGAAGACATTTCAGTGAAAATCGAATGAAATGTGATCGCAAACCCACAATATTAAAAAATAGCAGTTTCAGTGTCACTATCCTTGAAGTACTGTGCTATAAGGAGACAACTAAGAAATACGATCAGGGCAATGTTGAGGGTTGTAACCTAGGGGAAGGTTGGTACACTCTTCAATAGTCTGACTAGACTTTGTCATCGTGGTATAAGATGAAACTCGACCAGAAGGTTGTCGCGTAAGCTGGTCCGTATTCTGTGGAGAGGTCTGGGCGGTTCTTCACAAAGAGAACGTGAAAGCAGATGAGGGTGAAGCGAGGTGAGTATGGAGCAGCACCGGAATGCAAGTGCAGGGGAAACAGAAAATCCCCATGCAAACCTGCTGAACAACGGCATCGTTGGGCACGATTCCCATTTGCGAAAATCCGGGAACGACCTTGCTGGGAAGTTGACCCGGTTCACTTTGGTGGGAGGTGAGTGCTCTAGCTGCTACACCATCACTTCCCTTGCAAGGAATATGGTTTTGCGAAGGCAAGACGTGCCAGCAGGTTGTCGGGACACTGGACTAGTGTCGTGAGAAGTAGAGAGTACCACAGCCTGGCAACGGTACGACATTGCTGACGTTCTCACTTTGACTGAACTGTGTGTTGGGTAGTATTGTACTCTCAAGCTTCCGTCAAACTAATGCATTAGGTCAGCTGGGATTTACTTACAGTGGCAGTTGGTTGGAAATTCTCCCTATGGTAGATGGATTTTGGTCCTAAGGCAAACAATAGCAAAGATGCACCAATGACAAATTTCCAAGTTATGACAAAGGCCAGATACAGATTCGCTTTTTATTGAGAGGGAACGAAAGTGCATTATAATGGTTGTGTATCTGTTTGTTTGTTCCTCGGATGTAAGAAGCATTAAAGTGGAAAATATATGCTTTTATAATGCTGCTGCTTCTTCTGAGTGCTTAAAATTTGCTAAATAAAGTTTGTGAAAGGTAAACAGTGCACAACATGTGTTTATAATCATCCTGTCCTCTTCAATTGAGGGAGCCAGTAAAGTTATGGTGTCTGAATAAAATTAAAAGTTTGATGTCTAAATATCGAAAATGTCTGTCTGGATTGCACAGTACATTTCCTCATTGTGAAACATTGGGTTATCTTGCAATGCACTTATAAACGCCCATCTGCAGGTAAGGAGAAAACTAAAGAAAACATGGCGGTGGGTGCGTCTGTCTGTAGACAGTGTATTGTTTACAGGCTGTAATTTGTTTACCATCAGCTTGCGTTGTTCGGTATTACCAATTTCTGTGGAGTACAGAGGTGGATTTAAATGAAGGACAGCGCCCAGAGTGGCAAACTCTGAGCGGCTCCAAAATGTGAAAATTTCCGAAGTTAGGAAAATAAACACTTTCTTAAAAGAAGATTAAAATACCTAGTTTACATTTTTTCTTCCTCTGTTATTCTACAAACGTAACATTTTTGTATAACATGTACTCCACCTTCGGGGTGGATGTGGAAAACTTATGGTGTATACAGGCCATTCGGAAACTCAACCAAAATACATATTTCAGGTGAATCCTTGTAGAAAATGAGATAGACGTATGCAAAACAACATATGGCCTCAATTCCCAAAAGGAATTGAAAAAAGTTCAGAAATGTAATTTTTTTGCAAAATATCAGAAACAGTGTTGAATTAAATTGTGATTCTCTGGATAAAATTTGACTTTATCGCCCTATGAAAAAAACTGGTGTTAAGACCTTCTGCTTTCATAAAAATAATTGGGGTGCCTATCCTCTTATCGCTTACAGTTGTTTTGCCTTCGAGTTTTATGGAATTTCAACGCTGTCGTGTTGAGCAGTATGTCCTACTCAACAAAAAAATGTAATTGTTACAAACCTAGGACCCACCACTTCCTTTTAAACTGCACTTACAGTTTTGAGCTTTGACAATTCAAGGCCTAGCTGATAAGCAATAACACATACACGTCGAGGTAAACACATCGTAAGCAACTGATATTTAGCCAACTATTCCTGGAAGCAGAAGTGAAATGAGATACACAGTGAGTGCTGGGTCTCCATGTATGTAGGATTGTAGACATCAACGCATGACTGCCTGAAGAGCTAATGGATGTCTGCGTTTAATAGGTTTTAGTTTTGTGTCTTGTCAGGCACATAGAGCCTTAGGGTGCAGACCTTAGTGAGGCGGGGTCTGCAGGATCTGGTGCTTAGCCTTGAACAGGGTAGGGCGGGTAGGCAGCCTACAAGGTACGTAATCTAGCTGGGCTAGACTAGGCTTGCGGTTGGTCGGCATCGGTGGCGCCGCTGACGTGCCTTACTGGTGTGGGCCGAGCACTCGTCAGTGGATGTCCTGGGTTCGGTTTCCTTACTGGGCTAGATGATGGCGCCGGTGTTTGCTGGGTGGCTCCGTAGGGTCCGGCCTGCTGTCTGCATCTGGTGGGGTTGGTCCGGCATCGTCGGCAGGTTCGACGCCCAGCCCAGGCGGAGGTATTGAACGACGGGATGAGTAGCTCCAAGGGACCAAACAAGTTAAGGGGGAGGACTATGAGGTGAGGCCTCGACAGTTTACGGGCAACCTGAGCTTGTTCCTGGGGGGTTAAGCAGCCGATGGCTGGAGAAGGTTCGCTATTCAGTGACTTTCTCGGCGAGTGTCCTGTCGCTCCACTTACTTCTCCTTCTGTGGGTCAACTGCATTTACGAGGGAAAGGTGCTGCCAGTTCACGGCCGCACTGGGGTGGCAGGCAACAATTTCAGAGAGAGAACTAGTAAAATAATAGCAATTAGAAATACTAACTAAACCTAATCTTACAATTTTGTATTCAAAGTAATAAGAATGTCTGTTCTTAACATATTTCATCTTAGGAGGTGATTCTCGTTAAGAGTCCTCGTCTGAATAACTCTTGTCGTAGGAGTGGTTCATTCAGCTACAATCTATAATTTTCGACAATTATCCTTTAAAAAATTAAATAGCAGCCCTGATCCAATATTCTATGATAGTTAATATGGGCAACATTGTTTTTCAGTTGACTAATTATGACAATTGAATTATTGCAACACTGTTAACATTGTTTAACAGTTACATTAGATTTGTCCAAATAAATACCGGATGTTTAAAACAAATTTACAAAATTGGTCATATGACAAGGTATAAAATAACTTATTAGCAAATAATTGAAAAGAAAATACTTTGATGGCATTGTTCCAGTGTTCCAGTCTGGACGAAGAGTTACGCAGACGTGTGTTGGAACTGCTGTAACTTCCGTCCTCTCTGTGGGAGCTTTTGATTTTGTAAATTGAGTAAAGTGAGTACATAGTTAAGGACCGCCATTGTTTTTTATTTGAATTCGAATTTGTAAGATTGGATTTATTATGTATTTGTAATTGCTATTATTTAATAGTTCTCTCTTTGAAATTAATTGTTAGTGTGTAATTCACGTTCATAAAGTAATTTATTTTCATACTGTTTGTGAGAAAACACAGTTAAAGTTGGTTTTTGGGTACATTTTTTTCCAAATTGGAAATTATTTTAATTGGTAGAAAATGTTTTCCTTTGTAAATACTGCTGGAACATATTGTAATCTAGTTGTTTATTATTTCCGCAATGTAAATTTGCTCTCGATATGTGGTAAAGAGAGTGCAGTGGATAGGTTTAGTCGGCTCGAAGCATTGTGGCCTTGAGAGCCGATGAGAATGAAGTGAGGTGAGTATGAAGCAGCGCCAGAATGCAAGGACGGGGGAAACACGAGAGTCCGGCCCAACTCCCACGTACGAGGAGTGACCCCACCGGGAATCGAACACTTGGTGGTAGGCGGGCGCTCTAGCCACTGTGCCACCGCGACCCCGTAAAGAGAATGATAATCGCGCCTCAGGCCACTGGCTCTATGCCGTTACTGGGAACTAACTTATCTTCTCGCCGCGTGTAAATGTGCATTATGCACAGGACTAAGGAAATATTTGTGGCCGTTGTTACTTTGCTGAACAAGGACAGCAATAAGCAGTGAGCTGGAAGATATATTCCTTGTTACTCTTGTGCACTGCTCTAAACAGCTCCTAGGCATTTAGTGCCTTGTGATGTGACCCAAGATTTCACATATCCTGTGTGCAGTGTACACGTTACTGCAGCCTCCAGGCAGGGTCAGAATGGATGACACATTTGTACGAGATGAGGAATGAGATGAGGCAGGAGAAGTGGTAGGCGGAAGACAGAGAAGAATACACTTTAAAATAATTTTCAGTAAATTTTATAATTTGTTAGAAACTTTTAAATATATAAGTTGTATCGAAAACTCACTATATATCAGGGTGTAAACACATTAGTGTGGAACATGGATAAAAAGTTGAATACTTCATTGCACATCTGACTACCCTGCCTCCGAATGATTGAACAACTAACTGCTGAGAGAGAAATTATCCTGCATAGTTTTTGTCTTTCCATATTTCGTATAATCACTTGACGAACACAGTTTGAAAAAAGGTAAAGCAAATGAAACACGGGGTTGCTACATTGAAAACAAATCCCATGCTGTAAAAAAACCAAAATTTAAAAATGCTTTACTAAAACACTATCGGCAATAGCGTACCATGAGGTAAACTATCTATTCATTTCTGTTATATTTCTTTATAATACTTATTTCATTATTTATTATGTCCTTAAGTTCTTATGATAGGTGAAGCAAAGAGTATTGAGAGACCCTTGCGCTTAATTAAGCACAATTGTTATTTTCAAGCAATCAAATATTAATGCTCCTGTGGGGCGTCATTTATTTTTAACGTGTATCATGTTCATTTTGTCATCAGAAAAATTACTTGTACCTAGAGTATTGTACATAAATAAATTCCCCGTTATGCTTTATCGCTCGTCAGTGGTGGCGTATCTGCTAGTTTGAATGTTCATTTCTAATGTACAATATTATGTTGCTTACTAAACTTGAAGTGCTTGTATTTAATCATCTATGTTATGAACAAGAGCAGATGAGTGATCAACAACAATGTGTCATGTCGGTTTTACATTTTGTAATAATTTGCAGTTACAAAAGTAAAATGGCAGGTTTGATGGAAATAAGTCAAACACAACCACTTTGTATAATAAGAATTTTTAAAATTAATTATTCCCTAATAGTAAACACAGATAGTTTCTGATCACTTAAATTCTTTATCAGATATCTGTTGATTCAGTTTTCAATGCAAACTGCAACAGGAGGTTCTCACTGACCACCAGACCACTCTGCTACATGTATAAAACTCTCCAACTCTACAGCCATGTCATCCATAATGACATAAATCGGAGGCAAAAAAAAATTATGGGAAAAATTAATTCATTAGCAGCACATGATAGTTAGTTTAAGAGGGTGACTTGTAGGAAGTAACAACATTTTAATTTCTTTTCTTTTTACTTTTAATTACGGGGCGCTATTACTCTTTTTTTCCCTCCACCCCAAGAAAAATACAAACTTTTTTCAAAATCAATAAATTTACAAAATGTATGTAAAAATTACATTTAAATATTTAAGAATTAAAATTCCCCAAATTACTTTTAAAACATTATAAAATTTAGGGGTTACAATAAAAATGTGTCATTACAAAATATATAGTTACAGAAATATATATACAATTACTTAACTGGCAAAAGTTTCCCCAATTTACAATTTTCATGTCTCGAGTGAGACCAAAACCCATATGTGTGAACTCTCCCAGAGTGTCCGTCGTATTTATAGTGAAGTTCTCGCAACCACTGTCCACCCCAAAGCTGTGGAAAACATCCTGAAACAGAAGCCAATCTGCAATTGGCTGCCGTCCACGGGCAATATCTTTGAACACGTCGGTACCCATGACCGACGTGAGGTTGCGTAAGTCCCTTACAAAACACATTTATTACTTACATAACTCACTATTAGAAATAAGGACCTCCATCCATACCTCTGGAAAGGTCGCAGTATTGCTTGAAGGACATGGTACAAGCAACGTCGTTGCTGAATGCAGCGCTAAGGCAAAACATATGCAAGGTGTTAAAATACGCACCCTGTACAAAACTGCCAGGAATTGCGTCGACAACTTGGTTGAAGTGTGAATCCTGAGTAGATGAGGTCGGAAAAATGTGAATGTAAGAAGGCCCTCAATGAGTTAAAATAAATGAAATTCACAGAATAGAATCTAATTGTAATAAAATAATAACCCCAATTGAAATTAAATTAATATATAATGTGTTTGTTAAACAACAAACATGAAATATAGGAAAAATGATTTTAATTTAAAACAAAACTGTGCTGTGGTTTTTAATTAGACAGGCTTTAGAGAACAAAAAGTGCAAGGGAATAGTTTGATAATAATAGTTAGACATCTTCTCGTTACTCCTAATGCCGAATGTATTACCAAAATTCTGCTAATGGCGACGAATCGTAGTGATAAAACACTGGACTCTCGTTCAGGAGGACCCAGGTTCAGTTCACTGTCTGGCTATCATGGTTTTCCGAAGTAACTCCATATGAATGACGGTATCGTTTCTTAATACAGGCTCTCGCCCATTCATTCCCCGTTCCTGAATCACTAGTATTTCACTGCGAACCCCTTGTCACCATTTGGGGTTACAGGAAACACATGCGTACTGCAGTTGGAGTTAACTGGCAATAATATATTTGCAAGTGTTGGGGGTTTTATCTGACTACAGTGGAGTAGTTCCTGTAACCAACCTCGTTCTGATTAGCTGGCAATATCATCTTACCAGAAGAAGTTTAAATACGACCGTCTTCATGTGAAGCAACATCAAGTTATACCACTTGTGCCATGCCACAAGCTAGTTGTGGTCAAGTCACTTCTTTGTGTGATGCTCTAAGGACATGGACCCTTACTTATCTGTGACTGCGTCTTTTGCAGATACATGACGATAGCACCGCAGCCGAACCATGGGTGGGTCTGAGCGCGAGGTCGTCGGTGAAGATGTGGGAGGGCACAGCTACACCAGCCTTGGCCACTGTGTCTCGTCAACTGTTGTGTTATACGGAGGTGCCTGCGCCTTTCCTATCGGGCCTATCTATATTCTGTCAGGTACGGCTGCAAGGGCATCTTTGGCTAGGGAGCTGCTCGACAGATAGCGTGAAATGTCGCTGCCAATATGTTATATTTCAGTCAGTGCTTGTGCTAAGTCCTGACATGCTCGCTTCTTGCAAGCAACATGCTGTATGCTTTGTGCACATTGTGGTGTCATCCATTCATAAGTCAAACGAGCAGTAGTGTGCCAGAATCAGGCATATCTCGGGGAGAACCTGCCTGTGTTAGGTTGTGATGGTTCTTGTGTACGATTCTAGCGATGCAGTGCTACACGACCATCACTGTGGAAGCAGGAACAGAAATAGTTATCACTTCCGGTCTCATGTATACATTTCCACATGTTACAACAAAGTTGCTCTTGTTAAGCAATCAGTTAACTGCTAGCTTGGTTGTCACTGCTTGTTGGCAGATCTGTAATGATGTTCACAAATCTCGCACTCTGCACAGAAGGCACTCACTGCACTAGGTT
>NQII01012735.1:0-20808 GCA_002778355.1 Clitarchus hookeri
CGGAAGTTAAGGCAAAACAGGTGATGGGGGACCTGTTAGCAAAATAACTAGAGCAAATGAATTAAGTAGTCGTAAAAACAACTGGATCCTAACTGTCGACTACGTGGTCCTGAAGGGATTTGGGTGTCACTACCAAAGTGGTGAGTGAAGTGTAGGGAGGTGAAGTCTTCTTCGGGGGTAGCTGGTCGTTGGATCTAGAAGACTTCTGGAGGCTTTTGGTTCTTTGTGAGGAAGACTGCAAGGCAGAAAATTTCAGCACTAGGAGATGCTGAAGCAGCTGCTGAGTTTTTGGAGCGCGTGTATCTATATAAAGTCGTGGCCAGCATGTGCCTTGGTTTCCTTTGGCCATCGGGCATCTTCGGTGGGGTGACTCCTCCCTTCATGGCCGGTGCAGACCTAGCTGTGCTCTCTCGGGAATGGACAGTAGTGGGGTAGTTTCCTTGTGTGCAACTGACGTGCCTGGCTTTGCTTGGTTTCCCCGGCCAGGGGCATTATATTACGTTTGCATCTGGCATATTGGGTATCTGTGGCTCGACTGCTGTTTCCTTGTGTGTCCCTGATTGGGAAGCATGCCTGTCTGCGCTGGAGGCAAGCGGTCTCGGGGTTTGATACTCCGTTCAGGTGCTGTGTCTGCGCTCATGATGAGTCGGGAGTCGGAAAAAAAAGCTATGCTCAGAAACGCGTCACACGCCAATGAACAAAACAATTTTTCACAATGTATTTATAAGTCACAGGTTCTCACTTACATATTGCTGTTAGCGCAGTCACCATGCTTCATTTCTTTCCTTTCCGGCACTGCATGGATCGTGTGCGTCTTTTTGAAGGAGGGGATTTTGCCCTTCNACCATGCTTCATTTCTTTCCTTTCCGGCACTGCATGGATCGTGTGCGTCTTTTTGAAGGAGGGGATTTTGCCCTTTCCCTTGAACAATGGACGTATCCTGGGAAGAGGGTGCAGGTGCAGTCTTTGCTCATGTTTCACTAGACGTGCTTGTGGCCAGGATGTCCCAAAGCCCTTNCACTTACATATTGCTGTTAGCGCAGTCACCATGCTTCATTTCTTTCCTTTCCGGCACTGCATGGATCGTGTGCGTCTTTTTGAAGGAGGGGATTTTGCCCTTCCCCTTGAACAATGGACGTATCCTGGGAAGAGGGTGCAGGTGCAGTCTTTGCTCATGTTTCACTAGACGTGCTTGTGGCCAGGATGTCCCAAAGCCCTTGTTGACTCACGATATACTCCCACCCTTCCTGAGGAGAGAATCTGGTGTACGTACCTTGGTGAAACAGCTGCAAGGAGTGTGCCTCCTGGTAGGTCGATGTCGCTGCATTTGACTCGGTTGTTATGTGAACCGCTGGCCCACAGGAGCTGTAGTAATGTGCAGGGGAATATCTCTGTCATGTCCCTGGAGGCTCTCTCCAGGTGACTGGGATCATGTTGAGCGCAGCTGCTGGCATGCTAGCAGTGCATAGGGACTTTTTGCACATAATTCCCTCATCAAGAAGGGAGCAATACATGGTGAAGTTTGGCAATACTGGGACATCAGACTGGTTGCTCGGGTCATTAGGAGGGCTTGCAACTGGTCAGCTTTGCCAAGTTTTTTTCCTTGTTTTTGGTCTTGCATGATTTCCAGGGATGGGACTGCCCATGTCACTCCGACACTTCTCTCAGGTGTATCGTGGCAAGTACAGGATGGACATCTTTTGATAATAGTTTCACATTGATGTTTCGGGCCATTCTGGCCACTTAACAGGACACCACAAATTGTTGATGCAGCTTCATTCAAGAAATATAGTATTTTCCTGCAAATATGTACATGAGTATAAACAGTATTTTTAATTTTTCTGAAATTGTCTTTGCATTGTACTGCTTATTTCCACTCATATTATTTCATATGTAAAAAAAAGAAGAATAAAAGCCAAATCGGCACATGAAAATATATTTTTGACACAAACTTCTGTACCCCTCATTCTTAAATTTTTCCCGTAAACATCAAGTTTGGGTAAAAAAAAAAAGTGCAGTAGGATAAAATAGACAGGAAAGGCAGACTGTGGGAGTTCTTTGACTGCGGTCTGGCAGAAGAGGGGAGTGACAACTGTTGCTCAACGCAGCCGCTGGCGATGCTTTTTTTCTTACACTGCAAGTATATAATCAATGCATCATTTATAAATTATCTGAATTTTGCATTCACTTTTAAATTTTATTGTAAATTAAAATTACATATTGTGCAAAATTTTGAATTAATCAAACTCCAGAGCACGTAAAATCCCATTCTTATGCAAGGGGCTAACAACTACTTTGATTTACGTAGAATTTCATATTACGCTAATTTGAATTAATGAGGTTTTACTGTAGTACAGTGCTCGAAAAGAGAATTGCAACATTTTGTGGCTATAATAAGCTACAAACTTATTTTTCTACCCATTTCCCTCAAATTTTCTATTTTTCAAACCAAATTTTTCACGGTTCCTGAGAAAAGGGTTGTTACTTCGAGAGAGTCTCTATTCCCGTGGTTGCAAAATCGAGAGTTGACTGTACAACCGGACTCATATATGGCAATTGGTACTTTGTGTTGATTTTGTAACACAATGTTGAGTATTGCTTGATATTCTGCAAGCCAAGGCACCAGTTAAATACTCCCAAGAATTACTCAGTTTTTCTTGTGCCGAGATTCAGCTTCTAATATAGCTGATGGCTTTGGGTGTTGTCTTGTTCCCTTATGGTATTTTCATATGCAGTAGATACTGTACAGTAGAACCCCACTGATACAATTCCTCATGGTTTCCAGGAATAGGGTTGTTAGTGATGGGAAAGGGGTTGGGGGGTTGGATCGATTTTAACCAATCCCAACCCCTATACATAAAAATTTGCAATTTTTTGCATGAAGTTCATGTTTAACCATTTCTGGCACAAAAATTACAATTTTTTGTTGTAAATTTATTTTAATAGTCTGAAAAAAATGGTACCCTCAAAGGGCATTTTGGACCTCCTCTTGTTACCAAAAATGTCAACAAACATTGAGCAGCACATAAGTTTTACCAAGCGTAAAGTTCATTTTCACTGGTTTTTGCAAGAAAATTGGAATATTTGTTATTAAAATACCTATAAATTAATTTTAATAGGCAGGTGTCTACTGGGGAAAAAAAGATAATGTGTAACGACATGTTGGCTCTTCCCTTGTCACCAAAAGTGTTTACAAACATCAAGCGGCACTAGGTTTTACCAAGTGCAAAATCCATTTTTAGTGCCTTCTTGCGGGAAAATCAGAAAGTTTGTTATTGAAATACTAATTTAATTGGCAGGAATGTTTTGAAAAGGAAAAACTATACCCTAGATGATCTTATGGGACCTTATCAAAATTGTTCACCAGCATCGAGTGAATTTCAGTTGCATCACTCTAGAAAATCAGAGGATCTGTTACTAAAATTTAAATTTATTTCAATAGACACAACTCTTCTGAATAAACTGATATTATGTACCACATACGACACTCCTTTGTCACCAAATAAAGCGGAAACATCGTGCCTGAGCGTGGCATTACTCGTGGTAAGTGCAAGTAGAATTTTACAGAAAACCAGACGATGTGGTGTTTAGTTATTAATTATTGGAGGTTGTAAAGAAACAGATATTAATCACTTCAAAGGGCAGATGTTTATCAGAAATGACGTCCATTGCTACGGTGCAAACATACATCAGACTTGGAGGGACAAGCTTAGGCTGCTGTGTGTTTGGCTGTTTGCGGCACGACCAGCACGACCCTGTTTCCACCGCTACCACAGCAGGCGAGAAGGGGGATATTGTGACAACAGTCACTGCGTGTAAGCTATCTCGGCCACAGTTTGTGATCACTCTCACTGGTGACTACGTCATTTTATGGTGTGTCAATAAAGATAAATGAGTACTGCACAGTCCTGTTCTACTTTAAAAATGCACATTTTCTCCATTTTCACTTTTAGAAATTTTGTATAGAAACTAGTCTTTGGCGTGTAAAGTTGCATAAATGCAATTAGTTAGCATGTACTACAAAAATATATGGAACAGTTTTTAAAATAAAATTTATTTCACTTAAACTTGGCACACCGGTATCCGTTCGCAGGAAAGTTAAAAATTTATGTTGAATCACAGTGGTGGTGCCATTGGCAAAAAATATGTTGACAGAAAGTACGCACGAGTTTGAAGGAAAAATAAATGTTGATAGACATGCATTTCGTGGTTCGAAATATACTGCAACACTTGCGGAAATTTTCGCCGCAGCTGTCTTCCAAACATATTGTAAATTAATCATTCCCACGCCAGCCTTTCACCAGCCGTCTCTCCCTCTTTCACCAGCCATATCTCCCTTTTCCCTCAGCTGTCTCTCTTTCCCCCTTCCCCCTTGCACTTCATGGGGCGGCTGTCAAAGCACTTCCCTCTACCCTCCCTTCCTCCACCAAACATCCCGCCAACAAGGACATCCCACCGGGAAGGGTGGCATCTCACTCCTGCATTAAAAAAAACAGCATGTCTGCATGGAACAACCACCACACAATATCCCTGTCGATAGTGATAGTTGAATCATTTCTTCTCCAATGCTGCTTTGTGCTCGCCCTGCCGTGTTACTTACATGGGCACAGTTCTTTATCTGAGGACACTGAGTAAGACGGAGGGGAGTGACAGCTCCATTGCTTGTTCCATGCATCAGCTGCCTGGCCACCCACTGCTGACAAACGTTCGTCCGCAAGGACAAGTGTGCAGTTGAATGCCTCGCCGCCTCCTGCCGACTGATGCGGGGGGCTGTTCGTGATGGCCAGTATTATTTTACACGACGAGAATGTAATTACTTCAGTATTGATATTTAAATTTTACAGATACTTTGGGGAAATTGTATTTTGAATTACACATTATGTGAGTTTTTGAATTAACTGAACTCCAAACCATGTAAAATCTCATTTTTAAGTTCAGGGCTAACAACAGCTTGCATAGCTTTTAAAATTAACTGGTTTTGAATTAAACAGGTTGACGCTATTCCCCACCTGTGGAATATAGGTGGTTTATAGGGTCGTAGTTAATTCCTCCCGGCATAGACTATAAGGTGCCTAGAAGGTTAAAGGTTTTTCAATAAGGTAGTCTTTTGACATTTCACTTAACTGGATAATTATATTGTCTCGAGTTTGAACAAAAACAACATACAGCAACACTTCCGAGGTGTGGTACTCTGATTTGGGTACTCGTATTAACTGGGGCGACTTCGAGGAGGAGGGGGGCTTCTCTGGGTGGCGACTTGATACTTAACTACTCTGCTGTTGGTGCTGGTATGCTGTCAGCTGGGGATGAGCTCCGGCGATGTGGGCGGCCTTGGAAAAGGCCCGCATTTGGTGTCGTCTCACTGGACTGCTGTTCTGTGCTCGTGCTCACGTCCTCTCGCGATTCCTTGATGCAACTCTTCCCTTGGCGCGGTGATAATGAACTGTTATCTCTCTTCTCTCGTAAATTCGCTTATATGCTCCCCAGCTTCCCTCTCTAAGTCTCGGCACGTGTGTCTCTTATTGGAGGAAGGGGGTAGGTGGTTGCCTTCAGTACAAAGCTATTCAGCCACGTGCCATGGTTTGTGAAGGTTTGGGGGCGGGAGAAGTGGTGATCTGCCCCTTGAATTTACCACCTCAGCTTATTTTTCCGCGGTTTGACTACAAGGGTGGTAGGGGTGAGGAGTATTCGTGGCCCCCCCACTTTCAATTGGTCAGCTGTTTTCTCAGGCGTGAAGCTAGAGTTGCTCTTGCTTGGCTCTGCGATTTCTCCCGCTTTCCTACGTACGTACGTAGCACTTGCCGGGTGCTCCGGCGATATGCCAGCTCTTACTCGGCACAACCTTGACACGTGTTACTGCGATCCGTTCTGGCGGTCCACCTGCCTCGTGACACGTGTCAACTGGTAGGCGCTCGCGAAGGGGGTCAGCGAGGCTTCTACTCAAAAGGCGNGTCCACCTGCCTCGTGACACGTGTCAACTGGTAGGCGCTCGCGAAGGGGGTCAGCGAGGCTTCTACTCAAAAGGCAATACACTACAAGGCTTTACTGTAATAGGCAAAGAGAGAAAATAGCGTATCCACAGGCAAGACCACTATGGCAAGGGCAAGACAAGCACGGGACATACTGTAGCCACAATGCTTGGGGAAACGCTCTGATGGCTGAGGGGAGGTTACGGGCCAAGTCAATGGTTATTGGCTAGCACTGGCAGCCTAAGAGGATGGTATATATTTATAGATATGTGCTGCTTGCAACACAGTGATTGCCAAGAGGAACACAATGCACAGCAACCAAAACAGTGCAAGTGCAATAAACTTATTTTTCAATTAGATTACTATTGTCGTCTAGGTAAACAAAGCAAAATGTCTTTACATAGTCCACCAGGACTGCAAAGGACAGTTTCTGAGAGGTATTTGGGGTTCTTTATCCTCTTATTTGTAGAGGTTCTCCACGAGGGGGAGGGGAGGGGGTGCAGTATATATTTCTGTGATGGGGAATTTGTTTGGATCTGCCAGTATCCATTTTATAAACCCAGGCTGTCAATGGAAAAAGAAGTGGTGTCCTGCCCCATGTTCGTCTGGGTATTCCACATATATGTATTCACAGGAGGAGGGGTTGTACCATACTTAATTACATTAAGGACCCCATAGTCTTGCATAATCTCAGCTTCCTGCTCATTTGAGATATTATCACAATGTGGGAATTATATGTAGAATTAACAGGTTCAACCAGGTGCTGGCATTCCATATTCAGAATCTCTTTCTCAGTGACTTTCTGTTTCTCTAGGGAGAAGTGGTTCTGTTGAACCCACACCGAGAGTTGGTTTTCAGCAGGATGTTTTGTTGACATCTGTGTGTCTGACGTAGATGTTATCGTGGGAAANCCCACACCGAGAGTTGGTTTTCAGCAGGATGTTTTGTTGACATCTGTGTGTCTGACGTAGATGTTATCGTGGGAAAAAAACTTTCAAATATTTTTATAGGATCTCTGCAGCACTGCCATCTCCGTTGTTTTGAGGTCATGCTGTACCCCCTGCCAGTTAATTTTGACCTTCTCCTGTCCTAGTCCTGACAGATTTGACCACGTCCCATCTTGGTCCTGAGGCGATACAAAGTATGGTGACTGCTGTTTCCATCTTAGGTGGCGTTGCATGCAGAATTATAGCATCCCCTCTTTTATTGTCATTCACAGTTCTCTTATCACTGCCTGTTAGTTGTTCTGCCACAAAGAACTCAACCTATTCTTCTAGGGTTCTCCCATCCTCAGCTGATATGCTGATTTTTCTGGTACAGGAGTAAGACTGCAGCCACTTAGGTTTAGTGAACCATCTCGTCAGTGTCATTCACATACTGCCACTCTGCAGTTGTCGGTCGGTTCACCCCAGGAATTTGGCAAAGGGCGCTGAATAAAGTAGAAATTTAAGTTTGCATTTTCTTCCCCCGCCCCCTCCTTCAAAGTAAATAACAATGCTTGGGACCTCATCATCTCATGGCCCTCTTTGATGTGTGGTTATTTGTTGTTCTACTGTGGAGACTTTCCTTTCTTGTCTTTTCCTATTTCGTAAGCCCCTAGGTTTGTCGTTTCTTCTTGATGGCTGGGGGCCTGGGAGAGTGGTCTTTGGCATGGTCCTTGAACAGTGTCCCTCGGACATTTCCTTCCCTTTGGGTGACATGAACAGTAGGCGTTCATTCTTCCAGTGGCCGTCTTTTCTGCATTCACAGCACATTCTTCTCTGCTGGTTGAGCGGTCAGTGTTCTGCTACCCACAATGCACCTTGTGAGTCGTTTTCTATTTTGTTCTCTCAATCTGGCTCTTCATAATAGTTCCTTCACACTTTTTGGTTTGGGCTTCTGTAACAACATGAGTATTTCTCTCCCCATAATCTCAGTGATCAGTAGTACACACTCTCCAGCATTCTCATATATTTGAATTTCCCTATATAGTTTGACCTTGCACATAATAATAATTATTACAATATTCTGCCATTTCCCATGCTTTCTTCTGACATCCATACAGGTTCTTTCTCATCTGGGCAATATTCAGTATTCTTTTCAGTTGGCCTTTGAGCTGGTCAAACAATTCCTTCCGGTTTTTGACAGATCCTCCATATTTACACCACCACTCCGTGGCTTTGCTCTTGAGCTGTCTCCGCATGACACTCACCCATTGGGTCTCTGGTACTTATTTCGGTGGCCTGGAGAGTATTTATTGGTACCATACTTGGGGTTAACGATTACAAAAATTAACTATTAAAATTAATTGTTAAAACTGTGTAATTTTTAACTTGTTAGTTAATTTTAAAACTAATTAACTTTTAATTGTTAAAATACGTTGTTAATGATTAAAACTAATGTTAGGTAACTTTGTAATCGCCTGGATACAGAATAAAACAAAATGTATGCAAATCCCATTAAAATCTTGAGAAACTTCTTAAAAATATGCAACGTATTTGACAGTCTAAGAGTTGCACACCACGTTATACAGATCAATACAATGATGTTTTGTACTGAATCACAGATCGTTAGTCACACGCAACGCGGTTGTGAGGTAGGTGAAATGCCACCGTCGCGATCTATCAATACAATCTCTCACTTCGCACCAATTTTACAGTTGCACAGTTGATGGTCCTCGTGTGGCATGCACATTTCGATTGTTTTCGTAGTCACTGCACTGGTCTGGTTTCATGCTAAGTTGTGCTATAAGTTTATTTTGGAATTTTTATTTCAAATGGTTTTGTAGAGGATTGTTAATTCATCATTTTGATAAGTAAGCCTATCTGATTCGGCATCCAGCATCCAAGTTGTGGTAATTTTTTTTTCTGGAACTGTAAATTGCGACTTATTTTTCTAATGTTTTTAATAAACGTCGACGGAAACTGTTTTTATATGTTAAAACTTTAATCAGGTAACTTGCGTGGATTATAACTTCTAACTTTAATCGGTTAACTTTTTCTTACTTTAACTTCAATCAGTCATATTATTTTGTTAACTTTCCCAACTATGCTTGGTAGTAAACATAAGAACTATCCTAGATCGTCAAATTGTTGTTCCAAAACTCTGGTAACAGATTGGCTGCTTCTTGTGACAGTGTCGTGGTTGCCAGTAGATGTGTGGTTTGGGGTGTCATGCAGGCACTCGGGCCAGTGGAATGATAATCCTGCCAAACTTTGCATCTCGTCACTCCACTTCAGACACTGAAAATGGAAACTGATGTGACAGTTCTCACATTGGACACACTACTCACCCTCTCGTTGGCCAACTATCGGAGTAAACTTCTTAAACTGGCAACTGAGATGTGTGTAACATGTGCTCTTTATCATGGGATTCTACTTTAGCCACTTGGTATGTCTGAAATGGGGGTGGTTTTCACGTGCACGACTTCTGTCTTGAAGCAATTTGTTACATCAGCAATGTTCCTTGGTTCCATTCCACATTCATTCCTGCCCTTGCAAAAACACTTTTAAATTAACTTTCTTTTTTAATGCCACCAAATGATTATAATAAACACTATGTGTTGTTATTAGCCCAAATAACAACCGAAAGTCCTAAGTCTATTTGTAAGTCCCACGTTGTTGTACCAGTTGTATCTGTCGGTATGCTTCGTTACTCTCCTACGTGTCTCCGCTTTGTTAGTGCTTGTAATTTGTTTTGAGAGGGGGTGGGGGCTGCTCTTCCCCTCAGATGACTGGTGCATCATGGGAGGAGGAAGAGAGTGCATCTGTGGTCTCCCCGCCAGGTTTTGCCAGAGATGTTTGGTGCCAGGATATCTCAATCTTCTCTGGCACCCTTCTTGCCAACTAGTGTAGGGCTCACCGCCTAGTCATTTTGCCCCTTTCCTTTGATGCCATGAACCACTTCTTGGCTTGTGCCCCTGCCCAGGACAGCTGGATGGCAGACTACCCCAAGCCAACAGCAGTAAACATTCAAGCTTTCTGAGGGTTTGCTGTCTGGGTGGCCTTGTTGTGGAATGTGTGTCGAGAGCACAACTTCATACTTCTGTGGTCTGCTCCCAAGGTCTGCCATATCGCGCTCCTCTGTACCACGCACCAGTGAAATATGTAAACACAGAAGGCCTCTTGTCTCACGGCACACCAACTTCAGCTTACGGGAACTATGACTAACTTTTACAAAAATTTTGAATGTGGACTGCTTGCCCACCAGGCCAGCTGTGTGCTTGCGGATCAGCCTGCAAGCAACGCCTTCACTCCACCTCGCATAACAAATGTGTGCTTTTTTTTCTATAAACGTCACGTGACCAGTGCTGCTATCTCTGCCGTAGCCATGCGCTTGTCGGCAGGAGTCAAAAGAAGTCTTATGTTATGGCAAACCCAATTGTTTCCAGTCTTATTTTTTCTCCATAACCTTGCTCTCCATGTAATACCCACACCCCTACTTTTCAAATTTGTTTCTGGGAAAAAATGTGTGGGTTATATATATGAGTAAATACAGAATGAATCTACTTGTATGCATGTTGAGTATTCTTCCACCATTTGTAAAATTAATATTGCCGTAGGTCTGATCACTATTCATGCATCAGCATCAGTCCTGTGAAACTGTGAAATTATTGTAAAAGTAAACATTATACAAATTTGCTAATTCTTACACATCTACAAAAAACAAAACAAAATAAATAATTTTAGTTTTCACAGATGTGTGCCTAACACTTTTGATTCAACGTAAAGACATGGAACTATCCCCCCCCCATTGTTATCAACGCTAGTGGGAGGCTGTCGGTGTGCTCATTAAAGTATGTGCAGGTAGGAGCAGTAACGTTTTTCAAAGGTTGATTTCTAAAGTGCCTAATTAATGATAAACAGCCTATACTCAGTTTTCACTTACATTCATTTTTTTTTAAAGATTTAACTTGTGTTTCACATTACCCAGCACTTGGAATTAACATCATAGTGTATATTTTCAAATATTTTAATATTCCCTGAAGTTTTCAGTACTCATGTTTTCTGGTTATAGGCTGTTTAGCATTGATATCCACCCATTATGGGAGTTTTTGTGACTGGCCTGCTTGTGCTATTGTAGTGAATTTACATTGTGGTGTAGTCATTTTTTGGGTCAGGACCAACACACTAGCCGATAAATTGTTTAAGGTCTGTGCACCAGAGATAACTTAATTTATTGCATCTTTTGCTTACATCATATGAGATTGTTAAGAATGGGTTTCCTAGGGGAGTTTATAAGCTTGTGTCTCCTAGAATTTTGTTAAGAATACTTCATGGAAATTTTAATTTGAATGCAAAATTGTTATCCAGTATTAACTATTTTGATATGCTTGACAATTATTATGCATGTGTTGTGTAAAATTGACATTAAAATGTTTTTGGCAAATTTTTTGGCTGCAGTAAATTTTGAGAAAGGAGGAGAATCCTTTATATAAAAGTGTTGCTTCAGCTGAAAATTCTAGGCCAAGAAACAACACGTAAATCATTCTGCACATACATACCATCAATCTGGGAAAACCGTGTAATTTTGTAAATAAAATAAATATTTGTGGGTGTGTGCTTGTGACTTGTTTGTTGTTGGCTGCTTTGCCGGTGTGCACCACACGAAGCAGCAACTAGTTTCCTTTACTGCAGGAGCTCTTTGTACACCACGTTGGTGTTTCTACCCTCGTGTACTAGGGTTACCAGTTACCAGGCGAGCTTACTCTGGAGGAGGTCATGCAGCGCTGCCCTTGCAGCAGTCCTCTCTCAAGTCTATCTCTGCCACCTTCGGCAACTTTCCATCAACCTCGATTATAGTCATAGCAAAACAGGCCTTGAGGGAGAATTTCAGTCTCTTAAAATTCAAAAGNAAAATAAATATTTGTGGGTGTGTGCTTGTGACTTGTTTGTTGTTGGCTGCTTTGCCGGTGTGCACCACACGAAGCGGCGACTAGTTTCCTTTACTGCAGGAGCTCTTTGTACCACGTTGGTGTTTCTACCCTCGTGTACTAGGGTTACCAGATACTAGGCGAGCTTACTCTGGAGGAGGTCATGCAGCGCTGCCCTTGCAGCAGTCCTCTCTCAAGTCTGTCCCTGCCACCTTCGGCGACTTTCCATCAACCTCGATTATAGTCATAGCAAAACAGGCCTTGAGGGAGAATTTCAGTCTCTTAAAATTCAAAAGNAAAATAAATATTTGTGGGTGTGTGCTTGTGACTTGTTTGTTGTTGGCTGCTTTGCCGGTGTGCACCACACGAAGCAGCAACTAGTTTCCTTTACTGCAGGAGCTCTTTGTACACCACGTTGGTGTTTCTACCCTCGTGTACTAGGGTTACCAGTTACCAGGCGAGCTTACTCTGGAGGAGGTCATGCAGCGCTGCCCTTGCAGCAGTCCTCTCTCAAGTCTATCTCTGCCACCTTCGGCAACTTTCCATCAACCTCGATTATAGTCATAGCAAAACAGGCCTTGAGGGAGAATTTCAGTCTCTTAAAATTCAAAAGGATTCTGAGATGGAATGAGTGGTATGCGCATTATGAAATTGTACTCCATCCAGTGCACATCCAATAAAGACTGTAGCCTCAAATGCATCTTTATTCCAAGCCTTCGCTTGGAGCCTTTAACTATTGCAGCATTTTGGCAGGTGAAGGTTTTTTGCAGTAACATTAATAGAGCCCCAGCCTTGAGGAGAAGCTTGTGTGGTGATAGGCCAGAAGGGTAATAAACTGCATCATCCATTTTTATTACTATGTCCACATATTTACACTCCATTTCTTCCCCTTTGAACAATTTAAGCAAACTATGTTAGTGGTTTTTTATATTTGTTAACATTGCTCAATCCTCGTAACATTTTATACTGTTTTTTTTTTAAAACTACTTATTTATTGATTCACTTCAAAAGTAGAGAAAAAGGATTGTATAAACTGATTTTTGTCTTCTGAGCATATCTAGCTATAATGCTAATGCAATATATTAAAGTTACATTTAGTATTATTGTAGTGAATAAAAGCTCAGATTTGTTGGAAAACAAAATATAACAAATGGCCTTGTCATTGGTATCAAAAGTGAATTTGACAGTACTCTAGATGATTGGCAAGTTTGTAATCCTGACAGTTCTGTTTGCAAAAAAAAAAACATTTAAATGTTGCAACAAAATAATGGTTACTGTGCAGCTGGAATGGCACTATATCACTATTCACTCTTAATAAAAAATGATGTACAAAATTAATTTTAGCAAACCAAATCTATAAAAATAACTTAAAAGAACATAGCTCTCTTCGACACTAACTACAGTGAAACCTCTATTTTACTCTTTTCAAGGGACTGGGAAAAGCAGGGAATATAAAAAAAATCGAGAAATTTATATTGTAAAAACAGACATTGGGACGAAGAAAAGTGTGTGTAAAATCAGGGGGTGTAATATGGAGGTTCCACTTTGACACCATGGGTCATCATCCTTATCTACATCATAATTTACACATAGGATATTTCAGTGAACTTTCCGAGGGTAACACCTTCTGGTCCGTTATCATCTTCGTACTATGTTGGACGTTGCCCTAGGACTAAAGCTGGAAGAAGACTTTTGGAGTTGGGTTTTTTTGTAAATGTCATAATTCTGGAAACCCAACGTTTACCAGTTTAACTGAATTGGATCACAATGTATCTGAATCTGAGATGTGCAAAAGTGTTTACTGTCAACCAAAAAAATTGTATTCAGTGCTCGAGTATAGTATGTAAATACTTCTATATTATTTGCTGGCAAAATATACTGGAGTGCCTACAAACTAAATGGAATTATGGAACCGATTTTTGGATACAATTTTGCGACATTGTAATACACATATTTTAACTGACCTGCAACATAATACACTGATTTTGTATATTTCCGTTGTATAATTGTGTGCCCGCTTTCTTAGTGTCATTTTCTCGCCAAGTGTCCTCTTTTTTAAGTACAGCTACTTGAGCATGCCCCTCTTGAGTACCACATCTGGTAACACTAGGTCATGCTTAATCGAGCAATTATTTTTCATTGCTGTGAGCCTAACAACTTTATTCATACGTCAGTTGTGTGAAAACATTAAATTGTTAGGGACCTAAATGTGTTTCTAATATACCAATGCATACTCTAATGTGTATGAAGCAGAAAAAATAACACCACATATATTGACATTTTAACATTTCTCTCGCACGACAACATGGAGACTTGGAACAGTTTTATTAATTTGTTACCAACTTAACTGGGAGCCTGCAAGTCAGTTTGTATTGTAGCATATATGAAGTTAACAGGCAGCAATTTTTTTTGTGGGTTGAATTAAAAGCTCTCACCTTACCATGAACAGCCTATAAGTATATACAGTGAACTCTCGATTAGTGATGGCCCGATACTGAAAAAACCCGATACCGGTGAAGGTTCCGATCTTTAGGATTTTACCTATCCGATACCTGTAAACCAATATTTTCGTTTATCATACCGTAAGCAGACATTTGTCACTAAAGTGCATGAGAGAAAACTGCTGCCTGGAAAAGTTTTGTTTGCAATAAGCTAAACAGACACTGTTAAGTGAGATTTACTTTATGCCCAGTATATCAAAGCAGCAAAAAAAATAGTTTAACATTATACAAAATTATGGCTCACTACAACATAATTTTTTTTAATTGTTATTATTGCATATCGACATTTCAAATTAATGATGTTCTTTTTAGTTGTATTGCTGCAGCCTGATGTTAAGAGTTGAGAAAATTAAGTGTGCAGCAGAGGAAAGAAAATACTTGAGGTTAGAACGGCCATTACTGATGTGCCAATATTTTAGTGCCGACCTCCGATAATGGTAAATGTACCGATAATACTGATATCCGATACCGGATATCGGCTATCGGGCCATCACTACTCTCAATAACTGTGACTAATTGGGGGCGAGACTGTCCGAGGTAACGATGGGGGAGAGGGGTGGAGACAGCAATTAGCCGCCTGTCATAACAAACAGAAGGCTACTGTGTACATGCGGGAGACGTAGCAATGAGGCAAGTGAAGTGCGGTAGAACAAGGTCACGGTTGGCTACCATATTACATTGCAGCCGTTCAAAATGGATACACACCAACAACCAGCTGTTGTTTAGGATTACAGGAAGTTTAAAGTATTTCTTGGTTGCCTCACAAATACGTAAACACATTTACACCACAGACTTTTTCTTTGTAAATTTGATGGTGAAACAAATTACTATAAACTATTCACTGTAAAGTGAGCATTTTTGAAAGCCCTCTCATTCAAAATAATAATCAATAAATATATTTAGTTTTAGTCTTAGATGTTAATTTCCGAGCGCAGTGGAATCTACACACTGCGTTTATTACTTACATAACAATATTTATTTAAAAAGAATAGCCAAAAAATAAAAAATGGCTGAAATAAAAAAGTAACTAGGCTCTCAAAAGTGCTCACTTTACTGTGAGCAGCCTATATCAAATAAACACAGCATTAAAAATCATTAAGATTAGTAGTGCACTTAGCACTGATATGACTTAACTGACTAACGATTCTGTGAAACCAATGTAGGGCAGATACAGCTTCAATTACCAGTTATTACACTTCAACAATTAATAACAAGAGAACAAACACGTTAACAGAGATGGGGCAATAAAAGCAGACTGTGCGACATGAACAAAGAATCCATTGTACTCCGTGAAGGGAAGTTATGGAATTGTTTGCGGGGCAGGGGATAGAAGAGAAGTGAGACAGATCCAAGGTCATCTGTCGTGCAAGCTTCCTACCGCAAGGGAAGGGAAGAGAGAGGGAGGGACATGTTATCTGTCGGCCATCTGATAAAAATTAGCAAACCAAGTTAAACATACAAAACTTACTATTGCCAGACTGAACAGACAAACAATAGGTAATCACTACAGGACATAAAACGTGAACATATAGGATATACAGATAAATTCTCATTACATGACTGAAATAATGATCATATGGGCTTATGCCATAATGAACAAAAACAAAAGCCAGAAAATCTTGTTCACTGTGCTGTATTTTCTGTTGCGCAACACTGTTTTGGTACGAGTCAAAATGAAACACACTTCTTGACTCGGGCTGTACGAACATGACGGAGAAGACAACATAAGTGGCCGGGTCATTTTTCGGCAGATCGTGACGTTGCCGATTGTGAAAGTTAAAAAAGTTGTCGATCGTCTTCTGGACAGTCTTTTGATGCTACTTCCGGATGACTGTTTCCCGTGCTGCATGGAAATGTCTGTAATACAGCTGGAGGTCAGCGTCTGAAGTAGTCAACAATACTGATCAGTGTGTCCAGAGCTTGTCTGGCACTAGACAGTTGTGACTTGAAAAGTGGCTCTAATGTCTCTTCTTCATCCGTGTCTTGCTCTGTTGTAGTATGAGACAAAACATCTCTAGCTATCTCTTCCTCCGTCTGTAACTGGTTCCCAGGGTCCCTTTCATCAGCCTCCAACCACTCAGTGATGTCTTCTTCCGTGGGGCCTGTTTCACCAAGAGACGTGTTGTTGGGAGGCAGTGCCAGACATTTTATTTTACCATCACGACTACGCAACTTCTCAGTATCAGGATGGGATGGGGCATTGTCCACTATCAACAAAGCCTTGACGTCGTCAGGGAAAATTCCTAAAATGTCCGTCTGAAATTTGCGCACCTCGAGCACAAACTGATTCTGAAACCAATAGTCTAATATTGCCTGTGTAAACAGAGCATTTGTTAGCTTGCATAGTGTACAGGCAGGTCATTCATTATGTCCTTCAGCTTTCAAGGCCGGCGTGATTCTGCCCCAACAACTAACTTAAGATGATGGCTACCGTCAGCATTGGCACACAGTTAAGCAGACAGTCTCTCTCTACTCAGTTTCCGCCCAGGTGCGGTGCCCTCATGCTTGTGTATTTTCAGGCAAAGAATGGCAAAATAGGTCTGTCTCGTCAGCATTGTAAAGCTGCGTACGAGTCAGTTCTTCACTCTCGATTAGTGTGTGAAGCAGTTTCCTGAATGTTTCAACGCTAGCGGTATCTGCACTCAACGCTTCTCCGAACAGTCTTTTATCGACAATGCCGTGCCAGTAACGCCACAACCACCCATCACTTGCTTTGAATTGAATGTTCTCGTGTTTAGCCAGTTGTCAGCTACTGCCTGCAGCTCTACGCCACGCTCCGCGACTCCACTTGATCATTGCTGCACATGCCGTCTGTGCACAACTTCCTCCAGGTTTGCATCGCCAGGCAACCTCAACCGTTTTCTACTGGAAACTGTACTTTCAGCATTACACTGCACAGCAAATGCCTTAAACTTATCCTTCTTCTTTTATGTCAGAGACAGTTTGTTTCGCAATGCCGAATTCTATGCGAAGACTAGCCACAAAAGCACCAGACTCTAGCTTTTCAATTAATTTGAACTTTTGCGCGACACTTAAAGAGAGACATTTTCGTTTAGCCGCCATTATAAACATATGTTAACATGTGGTAATCCGTTTCACTAATACGGCACTGAAATGTTTATCTCTGTGACACGTGCCATGCTGAGCTCTCGCTGCGGAGTGTGGAGAAGGGGAGTAACAGAGTCGCGGCAGGCGGCGCTGCGTGCTAAGTTACGGTATTTCCCCTCCCTCACACATCGCACCCTACAGTCCCTGCCTCCAACATGAAACGGCACCCGGCATGTCTGATATTTTGCGGCCAGGTTATTAAAGTATAACGTGTTAGGTAACTGAAATAAGTAATGCAATAATATGTTAATTCATAAAAGGTACAGTTTTCTTAAGCTCTGTAAACAGAATTTTATGTGGCTCACTTGCAATAAATACAAATATTTTTTTAAAACAAAATTTTGTCTGACGGGATATTGAAGTCAGGGATATGGAGAGTTGACTGTAGGTACATTTTAGACATATGCTCTTACAAAACTTTCTTTTTGTAAATGTGAAATATATTTGTACGTCTATCAGTCACATAAAAATGGTAATTTAAAAATTTAAAAATGTGAAATTAGATTTATAAAACTGTACATGCGAGGGGTGGGAGGGATTGCTATTTTTTTGTCTTTAGTCATGTTTCTTGTGATTTTTATAATGATTACCTTTTATGCCTGTGTTTTGTTCTGGGAGTTTAAATTCAGTTCTGATGGAAAATTTTCCCCTGATGTCTAAACAGGCCTATTGTTCCCAGTGATGTGTCAGTAGTTGTGTTGTGTTATGTATTTTTCAACCTTTCTACTATTCTAGTTGGAGTAAAAACAATAATCTGGAAGCTTACTCAATGAACAGAAGTGAATATGAAAACCTAATTTGTCTGCAGCAAGTCCTGGGTTTTCATTGTTAGACAGTATTGTGACTTGTATAATGATGTGCAGCTCATTGTGTTTCAGTGGTGTTATATCCTGTGCATGCAGAACCTGGTGACAAAGCAATATTCCACAAAATCTTGACCAATCACTGTGCTAATGTGTTATGCCCAATTTGGTTCATGTTTTCCTCACGTAACTTTGCAGGTATTTCCGCAGTTACAGCATAGTCCCCAGTCCGTGGAGTGGCAGCAGCTCTGCCGACCACGCTAATGCAGGCAGTGTGGTTGAAAGTCCAAAGTCTGCTTCTAATGCAGCAAAGAAACCCATTAAGGAACAATACTTGGGGGAACGTGGTAAGTCTTTTGAATTCACTAAATATTTTTTTTACTTTCAATATTACAATTTTATTGTGTTACTGGCTAAAACTACAGTACCAACTTTATTAATGAATGTAGTACAGTTTTATTTTCCGTAGCAGTTACGGCAAGACCTAGATGAGCGGACAGGTTACGTTCCCTGGAAGTGTTCCTTATGCAAAATGTCTGTTATTTAAATCACGTTCCTCCATAAGGAACAACGTTAGCGGCCGAAGTTCAGTATTTCAGAAATGCCTACATTTCACATATCTCAAAAATGGTGCATCGTAGATAAAATGCATGCTGCAAAAATTTTTGGCAGCGAAATTATAAACAAAAATGGTTTGTTTCAAAATATATCCTAAAAAAAAGTGTTTCGTGCCAAGCTTTTAAAGTCCAGTTGTCTTAAAACTTAAAATTTTTGTAGTCTACAACTCATGTTTATTTTTACATTTCATTGCATTTATAAATAGTTGATGTTAAAAAATTTTGATGGAATTTTTTGGCAATTTTTACAGTGCAGCAATTTTCATCTCTCACCCGATGGCCCAAGTCACATGTGTAAAAGTTTTGCTCGGCCATGAACAGCAGATATCACATTGCACAGTAAAAATATAACATGCACGAAGTACAGATTAATTTCAACCTTAGCTGTTTTCACTGTGACCATACATGTTTCTCGTCATGTCGTATTTGAGAGGTCGCCAGTTCAATCCCAACTTATTTACCCAGGGATGATTTGTGCCAAGAGGTTTTCACCAACAATTAATATGGTCTCGCACAATACTGCACGACCATAAATTAAACTCGTGGAAATGCTGGCCAATATTTAAACTTGTGAAAATTATACTTGGTGCAAAAAAATCTAAACTATTTCACTTGATGAAATTTACAGAGTAAACAAAACTTAACAAACACAATATGGAACTAAGACATCTAAACTGAAGAAAACTAAAAAAATTCCATCTTCACTGCCAGACACATGCTTATTGGCAGCCTAAGTGATTGCCATTTCCATGGGTTGAAAAAATGTGTGTAGTGTTGCTTGCTTCGTGCTCTCCTTTTCCTTCTTGCAATCAATTTCCTGGTAGGTGGCGACTGTTTCTATGATGCTCCTCTTAACTTTTGAGCTACAAGCTGTGTCTGGATTGTTGTAATTCCGAATAAGCTGAACTGCCTTATCAATGTGCTCAAATGCCTCTGCCATCACATTTGTGGTTAACTGCCATTCAGGTTGGGGCACTTCCTCTTCATCGCTGTCATCAGCATCGGGATTGTCAACAAGTTCGTGTAGCTCCTTGTTAATGAACTCGAGAAGGGCTTTGAGAACTTTGATGTAGTCAGCCTGGATGTCGGTGAAGCCGGTTTGCCTGGTGACACTTCTTCAAGGCCTTGTCGATGTTTTGGATCCCATCTTGACTTACCAGGTCTGGTAAATATGTCAGATTGCATCCAGGGTGTTGAAAGAGCACCTAAAGTCCCTGATGCCAGGTTTTCCTCTTCTGTCAGTGGCATCGAGTGTTGGCAAAATGTGAGGCTTAAATACGGTAGAACCATGTTATAACAAACGGACAAACAAAGTAGCACAAGAAAATAACTAAACTTATTTATCAAATGACATGGCAATAAAAATAGAGGAATTAGTTAGCGAGTGATTGAATGAAAAAATTTGGGTTGCTCTTAACATCAAAGTCTTGAGAGCTGATGAGGGTGAAGTGAGGTAAATATGAAGCAGCACCTGAATGCAAGGGCGAGGGAAACGAGATCCCCAAGATAACCCACCAACCAGCAGCATCATCCTACATGATTCCCACTTACAAAAATCTGGGGACGAACCTGCCGGGAATTGAAAATAGGTCACCTTGGTGGGAGGTGAGTATTCGAAAGAGGAAATAATTTATATATTTAAAACTTTAATGCATGATACTTTATACTTATTATTATTGTCGACTCTGCATCATCACGTGCACGTCACGTGCCCAGAGGGAGTGGAACCCCGACTGACCGCCTTTAAGGCCAGCACCCACGTAATGTAGGAAGTCAGGAAATCGCATCATCGCCCCGTCACTTGTAAACCCGCTGAGAAGCAGCTGCGGGCATGCAAGAGTTTGCCCCTAAGGGAGCGGCGGATACCGCCTGCAATCACACCAAACCTCCCTGCCGCCACCCCGCCAAGAGATGGCAGCAGCGGCGACACCCGGCCTGAACCTGAAGGAGTGGCGGCCG
>NQII01012737.1:0-21989 GCA_002778355.1 Clitarchus hookeri
GGTGGGCTTGGTTCTCAAACTCTGGAGGTGTTTACAATGGAGATAAGTGCTTTAATATCTGGGGTCTTTTAAAAATAGTTGTAAATGAAGAAAGGTAGAAAATTTTTAAGTGTTAGGCTTTGGCCAGAATGTTTTTAAATTTAAGTTTTGTAAAAAGGAAAGATAACTTAAAGCATGTAATTTTTGGGGATGATACTTAAAAAATATACTAAAGTAATTTAATGGTGTGAGGTTGTGGAAATCATTATAAATATTTTTTGTATCAATTTTGATAGCTTTTAGCTAAATATTTTACATATGTATTTTAATGTTTATTTTCGTAAAAGATTATGAAATATTGTATTAAACATTTGGTGTAAAAGTAATTTTATAAAAATATTCAAGAAAAGTATTTAAAATTTTGTAATTATGAATATTTTTAGTTTCCCATTAAATTTTTCCAGTCGCAACCACGCAAATAATAAATTTGGAAGGTTTGANTTAAAATTTTGTAATTATGAATATCTTTAGTTTCCCATTAAATTGTTTCAGTCGCAACCACGCAAATAATAAATTTTCAAATGTTTAAGAAAACATGTCAGGGCACCTTTGTGACACATGGTGCAGACCAACATAAAATGATCACCTTTCTGCCTTACTCTGATGGGGTTTCTTCAGGGGTGTTTCCCAGGTCTCCAGCCCACAGGGGGTAGAGGGCGTATCATGATGTTATTAGGGTAATTTATATAATCTCCTGAAAGAAATAATCATTTTTTTCTTTTGGGCTGTCATCAGTTAAAAATTAATAAATCAGGGACGCAGGGCCACCCACAAGAGAAAGGGGTGGGGGTGACAAATGGGGAAAGTTGCCCCTAGCTCGCCATCCCAAGCTAAGAGAACGGTAAACCTGTTTTTAAGCAACATTTTTTTCTACCTGAAACGTATGATAAAAACCGTAAGTAATATACGAAGTACATGGTGTCACGTCATCAAATAGGAGGCCCCAAAAATGGTNAACGTATGATAAAAACCGTAAGTAATATACGAAGTACATGGTGTCACGTCATCAAATAGGAGGCCCCAAAAATGGTTAATTCCAGGCTTTTAAAACTCCCGGGGTGGCCCTGCAAAATTTCGAGAAGCTGTTTGTTATTTATGCAGGGCCCGGGCGACCATGTAGGCGAACTATACGACCGCCTAGGGCGCCGAGAATCTTGGGGCGGGAAAGGCGGTTGACAGCAGAACTACGATGCTTCAGTTCGATCATGAAAAATTATCTAAAATATAAATGATTGTAACTATTTGGATGTTCCACTGTTCGTTGTCTCACTAATTATTTTTACTACTTACCACAAGGGACGCAGACGTTTGAGGAAGTTAGTAGAAATTAGTGTTTTAAACGAGGGGAATCCGAAATGGGAAGGCGGCCTCTTACCATAGACTAAATATGAGTAGACCGCTTATTAGTCTTCTGCGCATGTACCCAGCATTTACCTACCCCAAAGGGGGACAACTGTCAAAGTTACATGGTCAACAGTGATGAACGTGTTTGTTTATATCTTAATTTGTAAATGACAAGTACTATTATATTAATAAAATACTTTTACCAATTTGAATTAAATCTAACTGCATTTCAAACTGGTTAGAGGAATTACACAAACATTTCAAAGCACCTGTTTACTAAACAGTATTCTAACCACAAATCTAGTCAACGCCGTTTTTGCTAGCCGTATTGACAGAAAATAATTTCAATGTTGGGACACGGAGATCGGTTGTGCGCAGCCAGCGAGATCGGTCTACCTCATATTTAGTCTATGTCTCCTACAAATCTTTCGCTTAGTGCGCCATGTTACCTTGCATTTGGTTTGTCGTGCAAAAAAAAAAGTTAAACCTTTCGTGATAGAAATTACGCCGAACAATTGATACATCTGANGCGCCATGTTACCTTGCATTTGGTTTGTCGTGCAAAAAAAAAAGTTAAACCTTTCGTGATAGAAATTACGCCGAACAATTGATACATCTGAGATGGCGGGGAGTGATGGTGATGGTGGGCGGCAGCCCGCGAGCGGCTGCAGGGAGCGGACGGCGGGCCACAGAGTCACGGAATGTATCGCGCCGCCTGGAGGTGAGGCGCTTCTCACCCCTCGTTGTATACGATGAAGAGGAGGGGGCGGAGGGGAAGTGTGGCGAGGAGGTGAGAAACACTTGTAGCCTGTCCTTGGCCAGACCGCTTGGCTCCGACCTCCTTGCTCCTTGCTCCTTCGCGTCAAGTCGCTCCCACTTCCCGCCCTGCCCAGCCATGTTCGTACCTGCAGGCACTACCGGCCGTCCAGTCCACCCGCTACCCTCGTCACCACCTGCGCTCTCGCCCGCCGTGACGTCACCTCGCTAACCTGTATTCCTTCGTGCGCGTCCGTCAGCCCCTGCCCTTATCGCCTTCGTTCATATACTACCTATAACCACTGTCCCAATATTTTTTGCGTGATAAATGTGTAGGCTTTCAATAATTTTTACCTAATAGGCGTAGTTTACTTCATTCACGGGTTATGGCTGTATTTATGCTAACATGATTTACTAATAAACACCGAAAACAATTTATTCTAGTTCCATGTACGAAATAGCTAGAGATTAAAGTAGAAGCATGTACTAGTATTTACTGTCACAATATTTTTTTGCTTTACAGTAAATAACCTAAAAGTGGGGATTTTTTAACTTACCTTAGTTCAAACAAGATCTCGGAACAAATCGGTCAGGGTCGCAGTAGTGCAGTCGTCAGACTACTCGCCTCCCGCTATGCCGAGCCGGGGTCGATTCCCGTAGCCGTCTGCCGCACGTGGGAAACCTGGCAGAAATGGGCGTCAGCCGGCGGGTTTTTCCCCCGCCCTTGCAACCACCACCACCACCACTCCATCTTCGCCTCATTTTACCCTCACCGGCACTCAATATCCCGGTGTTAAACGCCGACAGAAAACCTTTAAACAACAACAAATCTACCCAGCCGGAACAATGAACACACCTGTTCCTGTATGCGTATTTCTAGGAGAAATATGAGACAGTTAAATATTTTATTCAACCAAAAAGTACAACGTGGGATGAGGGTACACATAAAAACATGAACACATTTGTTAACCGTTTTCTAATAAAATAAATATAAATCACAAACGAATGAAATTTTCACGTGTATCGCTTAAAAAACTTGCATAAAATGGCAAGACACTTCGAAAAGTATTCGAACCCTGTTAATGCGTCTAGTGTTTATATCTAAGATGATGGTTGCTGGGTAGGCATTAAATCTATTACTTATTTCGACCTGGAAGAAGATGCGATAAAACGGACAGAACGAATGTTCATTACAGCCTTTTCGTTGTGGGCCGAACAACTTCTCCCAAACATTCGTCAGGCTTGACTGAGAGCGACAGGATTTCCTGATTATAGTAGACACCTGAACATTCGACATAACCACGTCGGTGTTTAAACATTATTGAGTCGCTCCAAGAGTTGGGCTCGAACCATCACTTGTTCAACATCGTCGCCACAAAAAAATCTTAAACTTCTAGCGTCCTCGGTCATCAGGAACTCGTCTGCTGCAACAATGCTTGTCGCATTTACACCCTGCGAGACTCGTCTCTCATGAAACTGATCGCGAAATCCTTCGTAATGCTGTACGAGTATAGTCAATTCTGCTTCCACATGTTTCTCACATTTACCATAGTTTTAACAAAGCGTAACCAGTTGTTACTAAGTCTACAAAATCTACACTTACGTTTTTTTTTTTTTTTTTTTTAAATTTCTCCGTTATTAATATAACACCAAAATCAATAACCTGGATGGGAAAGGTACACTCTTTATATTATATAAATGGTGATAGAGTGACTCAAATGAAGTAAAGTTCTTAAGATAAAGAATAATGCTTCGTGTTTTAATTTTCGATGTGTGAAAGTCAATATTTCCAACTCAGTGTATATAGCGTGTGGGACATAGACACATTTCCTTATACTTGCTGCTTATTTTGGAGTTGTTTCAAGCATCGTGACCACTTGTAGAAACAGATAGCGATGTCAGAGACATCTCTATTGTGTGAGGAGGAGTAAAGGTGGACCACTGGAAAAATGTAGTACCGCCCAACACGAAAACATTAGACTATCATAAAATAACATTTTCCGACCAGTTGATTGAAATGACATCAAAAATGCCTAAGGATAATATCTTTGTTCGTGATGATCCAGTTCGCAACATACGTATTAAAAAGCTGCGAATGTATGTCACTCCCGAGAGTACAATTAAAATAATAATAACCCAGCTACTAGCATTCTTCACGCGTTTAGTGAAGTTGTATGAAGAAATGCGCTGTGTTTTCGCAATGAAACTGGGCCGTGTTACTTTGTAATGTACGCGTTGACACGAGCACGTGTTGTATACAAGCACACGGGTATGCATTTGTGTGCGCGGGTAAGTGTAGCAATTCGGCAATCTCTAGCTCTTCAGAAAACCTCACAGTCTGGAAACTGATGGGGAAAAAAAAAAAATTTATATATATATATATATCTTGAATTAGCTTGTTTACCAGTAAAATCGGTTGCAAAACTTTTTAAAATAGCATACTTTCAAATAAAAATAAATGCATTTATCTGGTGCTATTTACTTGCGGTTTGATAAGAGATAAATATTTGATATAGGCTGAGCACTTTCGAAAGCCCTGCTTAAGATCTACTTGTATGCATGTTGTATGCGTGTATTCTACCACCATATGAACTATTAACATTGCCACGGGTATCATCACCTTATTCGTATGTTGGTCAAGTGAAATTGTGAAATTATTAGAACAGTACATATTTCACAAATTCGCTAATTTTTAATCTTATTGGCTATTAAGAAACTTAGAAAGCAAAGTTAATTATTTCTGTAANTAATTTTTAATCTTATTGGCTATTAAGAAACTTAGAAAGCAAAGTTAATTATTTCTGTAACCACATATGTTTACATAACATTTTAAATTCATTAATTCAACATTAATATGTGGAACTACTTTCTCTCTGTCGTTACAAGCGTAACTGGGCTTACGACAGTCAGTGTGCTAGTCAAAACTTATGCAGGAAGGGGCAGTGATATTTTTCAAATGGTTTATCTCTAAAGTGCCCTCTTTACCGTGAACAGCGTTTACCCCTCTTTCACAAGAACATATTATTTTTTTTGGCAGTTCTCTCTTATTTTGTAGGTCGGTTTTTGATGTACATTTAAGGCAACGTTCTCGAAAATACACGGAAAAAAACTTTAATCCAGTTATTCCTCGCGAAGGGGAAAGTTCACTTACCGCGGTGGATGACCGGCTGATTCGTAATATTAAAATTTATTCCTTCGGTTGATGAGTTAGTTGCTTGCATGATTTGTATATTACATATTTGTTAGTGTTTGGCTCTTATAATGGGATCCTGGTAAGATCACCAAGCATTATATAAATAATAGACAATTTGTAACTGTTCTCGAAATACCTCGGGGCAGGTTTTCTTTGTGGAATTATTTCTACGCGTAATGTATGCAAAACGCTGGGGAAACAGCCAATGAACACAATCCTGAGACTTCAAAATACGTACAACGGTCGAGTCTAGACTACACGTCGTTTAAAATGCGAAATTGTTCTGTCCTTGCATATGAATAATGTGATATGGGACGGGGAAATGTAAATTTTGCATATGGCGTAAGGATAGAAAATGAGCAGAGGAACAGATCCGAAGCAGATATTTTAATAGTGCCGAAATAACCTCGAACAGCTTATAACAAGGAATAATGAACATTTTATTTCTTGCAACCAAAATGTGCTAATCAGAAGCTTGACCTTACGGGCCGTACAGTTCGTACGCACATAAAAAAAAACCTCATCCGTATTTTCATAAAATGGGATGGGAAATTGAGTAAGAATAAACCGCCCTTATGACCAGTTGCGTCATTAACAGACCTGAACCGAGATCCTCAGATCTTGGTTCAAACACGATCTTCAGTTGGATCCGAGTTTCAATGTACGAGAGTTGCACCAATGCGACTCGCCGAGTTCCGATCGTAGATCTCCTGATCTCGGTTCGGAACTAGGATTGAGATGAAACACTATTTGTCAATGACTCTCACTTTGTGACATGATGCAACTGTTTATTTTGAGGTTCGGAGACAATCAATGAGTTTTTTGTGAACATTATCTCTTAAGACTGGGATACTCTATAATTTAGTCGAATGCACTGCAAAATGTCCGTTTCAGTTGTTTTTTTTATTGGAAACACTTTGTTTTTATTCGTTTTTTTTTAATACCAATATTATTGAAGAAGGAAATGTATATATAACTATACGGTGCGATGTTTTAACTGTTTTAAGTAAAATAATTGTTGTACTAATTTTACTCAATAAAATTAGTACATAGTTATAAATAGACGGTTCTGCACTAGGGGCGTGAGGCGGGGATCTGGGGAACTTGCAGCGGCCATCTTGGATGACATCATTTTATTCCTATTTCCCCTTGAAATTTCCCTTTTTTCTCTCAAAACCGTTAAAATCGCCAGAATTTCTTTTAAATGTTCCAAATTTCCCTTAAAACTGACAAAATTTCGCTCACAAAATATGTTTTGCACAATCAGCTCGATGACCCCACAATGTGNAAATTTCCCTTAAAACTGACAAAATTTCGCTCACAAAATATGTTTTGCACAATCAGCTCGATGACCCCACAATGTGGGGCCATGACTACTTTTTGGGGAATGAAGGGATAGATGGATTGAGGGTTTCAACCAGTACAAACGGCAGCCATTTTGCCAGTCAGTACCAATGGCAGCCATTTTGCCAGTCAGTACCAATGGCAGCCATTTTGTTAGCCAGTATAGATTGTTTCCATTTTGTCAGCCAGCACCGACCATCCTGCTCAGTCATTCCTAGCCTCCATCTTGATACCTACTTCATGCTCTTGCATTCTAAGTAGGGGGTTTCTCCGAGTCTTCCCAAATGCGAATACCTTGTTCCAAACGAGGGGTTTTCTCCGAGTGCTTCTAAATTTGAACCATCAATCTTACCTTAAGAATATTCGTGTTCATTGCCCCCATAATACAACTTCTTTCATCATACTCTATCATTCCACTGTGGTTTTTGTAATATTCCTTCTGACATCCTTTCACCGGATATTATGGAGGTTNATACTCTATCATTCCACTGTGGTTTTTGTAATATTCCTTCTGACATCCTTTCACCGGATATTATGGAGGTTCATGCTCTTACATTCCTTCCTACCAGATGTCAATACTTCATGTTCTTGCATTCCTAATGCTCATCCCTACTCCATGCTCTTTAATTCCTTCCAGCCAGTTGGTCTTAATTCACGTTATTGCTTCCCTGACCAACGATGTAAATCATGGTCCCTACTTCATGCTCTCGCATTCCTACCAGACATCCCTACCTCATGCCCTTGCATTCCTGTTTTCTCAGAGGATGGCGCCCATTTGGAAAATAATACCGACCGAGGTCATTTTGACAGCTAGTACCAATGGCCATCTTATTCCCCTACTTCATTCTCTTGAATTCCACCCTAATTTCTTCTCTACTTCATACTATTGCATTCCAAGAGAGGAGGGTATTCTCCGAGTCTTCCCGAATTCGAAAACATCGTTCATGCCCAAATTCATAACATAGACATCACTACAGTCAACGAAAATGATTGTAGTCATTTATGCCCTAAGCATACTTAGTAGGTCGTAATTTCCGATTTGTTAAAAAAACCGTCGCCAAATTCGTAACATAGATATCACCCCAAACAAAGAAAATGTATTCAGGGTCAAACATGTCCTAAGCATCCTTATAAGCATAGTAGGATGTAATTTCAGAACCATTTAAGATACAGCTTCCAAATTAATTATATAGACATCAACCCGACAACAACAATGACCACAGGGTAAAATATACCCTAAGCATACTTATAAGCATAGTTGACCATAATTTCCGAACTGTTTACGATATAGCTACCACATTTGTAACATAGACATCACCCCCAGACAAGGAAAATTACCGAAGGTGAAATATACCTTAAGCATACTTATAAGCATGGTTGACCATAATCCCCGAACTGTTTAAGATACAGCTACCATATTCGTAACATAATCTCCCCCGACAACGAAAATGACAGCAGGGTGAAATATGCTTTTCCCTAAGCATATGTATAGACGTAGTTGGCTGTAATTTCCGATACATTTAAGATACAATCAACAAATTCAAAACATAGACATCACCCCCGACAACGAAAAAGGGTGCAAGTGTCAAGTATGTCCTAAGCGCACTTATAAAAAACTCGATGGAGCTACAGTCTATAATAGTTATATCACTGTTAATATCACATCAAGAAGTATAGTAAATAGCTAGAATGCACGTCGACATGAGAAAGAACGAATGATCACAATAACCAACCACAAAAATGAATACAATACAATTGCGATACGGTTTACACGACTTGTAAAGATGGTTCTCCCTTTCTCCTCACCAAACAACATACATTTGAACCATTAGTCGCGCAAGATAGACATCACTGCTTCACAATGATGCAAATAGATATAAAAAAACAAAATGTAAAGGGAAAATAAATATGAACACTTACCAACCAGCACAATTACATGTTAAAGAGACATCGAGTGCTTTACACAGTTTGTCAAACGATGTTTAACAATACCAGACCGTCCTGACCAGTACAATAGAATAGCAAACTACTTCCGTACGAATCGACTGAAACGAAATCCTCACACTTTGTGAACAACTATCACAACACTAGCAGAGGAATACATCCAACGCTACCGACTTCGCCCGCTCAACTAACATGAGAATCTGTAGGGCATTCCCCAGCCAGCCGATGGCCAGTACAGATCCAAGAGAGATTTGTTGCATCGCGCTCCAGGGTCACACACATACACATTCCCTGTACGAGAGGAATTCAGTTATACATTACAAGCTATCAATCTATCCAGTTTTTAAATACTAAAGATATACATATACTTATTTGAATACATAGCATTTATAGTGTTAGAACTGTATGCACATACGAAACAACATACATTAAAACCACTAGTCACGCAAGAGAGACTGCACTGCTACATGCTGTTTATAGGAAATAACTCGCATATCCTGAGGACACTGGAGAGAGTGCATCATCCTTGAAAATAAGGTATCGCAGGTTAAAATCCCATAGAGTCCAATCATTTCACAGGTAAAAATACAACATGATATGTAATTTAAAAAAAGGCACAGAGAAAACCCCCCTCGTTTGGAATTAAAGAGTATGTAGTAGGGAAGAAATTATGGTGGAATACAAGATCATGAAGTATGGAAACAAGTTGGCCATTGGCACTGGCTGTGAAAATGACCACCGTTGGTATTGACTGCCAAATGGGCGCTAGTCTCTGAGAAAACAGGAATGCAAGAGTATGAAGTAGGGACCATGACTTACATTGTTGGTAATGGAAACAAGAACGTGAATTAAGACCAACTGGCCAGAAGGAATGAAAGAGCATGAAGTAGGGATTCCAGTAGGAATGTAAGATCATTAAGTAATGAAATCTGGTAGAAAGGAATGTAAGAGCATGAACCTCCAGACCATCCGGTGAAAGGATGCCAGAAGGAATATGACAAAAACCAAAGTGGAATGATAGAGTATGATGAGAGAAGTTGTATGATGGGGGCAATGAACACGAACATTCTTCAGCCAAGATGGACACTCGGAGAAAATACCTAGCTTGGAACAAGGTATTCACATTTGGGAAGACTCGGTGAACACCCCACTTGGAATGCAAGAGTATGAAGTTAGGATCAAGATGGCTGCCAGGAATGACTGAGCAGGATGGCTGGTGCTGGCTGACAAAATGGCCTCCACCTGTACTGGTTGACATAATGGCAGCTGTCGGTACTGACTGGCAAAATGGCTACCATCGGTACTGGCTGAAAACCTCAATCGATATATCTATCCCTCATTCCCCAAAATAGAGTCACGGCCCCACATTGTGGGATCATCGAGCTGATTGTGCAAAACATATTTTATGAGGGAAATTTGGGACATATTGAAGGAAATTTTGGCGATTTTGTCTGTTTTTGAGAGAAAAAAGGAAAATTTCGAGGGAAAAAAGGGAAAATTACCTTATCAAAGATGGCCGCCCTGGGTCCCCCAGTCCCTCGCCCCAAGCCCCTGGGGCAGAACCGCCTATTTATAACTACTAATATTGAAGTGTGTATAATGTTGTTTTAAATTCCAAAAAAAAAAAAAAAAAAAATGTTTTTAGTGCTAACTGTTTGCGTATTTTCAAACTGCATTTGTCGACGACGGCTGCTCTTTCGCGAGCAAAAAATTGGACGTGAGATGTATCTCATGCGGAGAATTAGGACAGTTTGTGATATTCGAAATGGCTTTTCCAGTTTTTCGTTGTGTTTGTTTGGAGGGATAAGCATGAATTTCGTTCTTTCTTTACAAAATATTAATACATATTTAATTATATAAATGCATTGGTTCTTAAACCTTTGTATTGTCTCTTTAATTTATATTTTACGACACTGAAAAACAACCGAATCCATATTTAAACGATTTAAATATTACTTAGTTTATTTCTGGTAAATAAATATATTTAACAGCGCTTTTAGACTCTTCTTTGATCTCATATCGATATTTCGAGCCAGCGTATTCGGCGGTTCAAAATGAAGTTCATCTCGATATCCAGTCATGCTCCGAACTCGAATGGTGCAACAGTTTTCTGTGTCAATCTTAGATTAAGTTCGCACACTATTTCGGATTGAGAGATGAACCTCAGTTGTGCAACTGGCCAATAGTGAAGCCGAGCAGGATCTAGTCCATGACCTAACGAACGCGAGTCAGCCGTGATGCAGCTCACACTAGTATTTCTGTAAGCGAAGGAGGGAAAAAACAAAGTACGCCGCTGGCAGGTTATCAGCACCCCGCATGCGCAGTTGACAAGACAAGGATTGTTGACGCTAGGCCTAATCACCGCAGATGTCGACAGTCTTTTTTGGAAATGGCGTGCGACTTCCGGCTGCAGCCCCCTCGTGACGTGAGGGTGGGGAACCTTTCCGTGCCGAGTCGCGGGTGTGTTGTCAGCACGGCCTGGATGCGGATGTTTCCTCTATAGTGCTGCAGCACCTCAGGGATTTCCGGCACTTCAACTTCAATAAGCAGCTTCCCTAGCGAAGGAAGGCAATATCAAACCGACAATGACCAAAAAATAATTTTACCTCAATATTTCTACTCTTAAAGTTAAAGTACTTACAGGCTTTTAACGGTAAACTGAGAACTATTGAAAGCTTAGCTTAAGATCTACTTGTATGGACATTGTGTATTCTTCCAGCAAATGTAAAATTAACATCGCAATGGGCCTGGCCACTTTATTTATGCGTCGGTCAAGTGAAACTGTAAAATTATGAGAAAAGTAAATATTTTTACAAGTTTGCTAAAACTTGCATTCATATTCATAAACAAACAACACAAAATCAAATAAATAATATCAGTGTTCACTTACGTTTAAACAACACTTTACTTTCCCTCCGTCATACGCAGGGAGGTGCAGTGACATGTTTTAAAGATTGATTTCAAAAAACGTTTTATTAACCGTGAACAGCTTATACATGTATACTACATTACACAATGGACATGCAGAATCCTAGTTCAGTTGGCAGTGAATTAATAAAAATAGATCTTAACACTTCACGTTGCATTGCGGGTGTAATACTAAAATGTATAGCCACTGAAAGTAGTATTTTTAGTTTTATACACATTAAAGTATTAATTTGCATATTATAACACGTTAACATTCCTATTGTTCTACAGTTTAACTTAGTTGGCGCATGAATAACGTGATCACTCCCATGACAATGCTAATTTTACATACGGCGGAAGGATAAACAATGAGAAGGAAAAGTAGATACTAATCTCTCAAATGTGAAAGGCATGATGTTGCGTTATTAGCGAATATGAGTATTGTACGTACATGCTTCACCAAGAAATGACAGTAGTCATACCTAAATATGACCATCAATCATGTAATTTTAAGGTAGGCGTAATACAAACCTTACAATTATTCAAAAAAAAATTATGCGAAAATCTTACGTATAAACGTAAATTAAAAAAATACAATTATATTTTACATTGTTTAACTTGGCTGACCAAACCGACATAACTTGACATACCTTAATAAGCTTAAAAGACAGGTATTCCGCATTAATACGTAAGCAACGAACAGACAGAGGTTCTAAAGGAAGGTAACAATTTTTTTTAATATGTAATTTAATTTTGTGCATTTAAACTAAATTTTACCATAATGTTAATAGAAACAAACTTAACCTGTTAGTCAAATAATACAGGTTAACGAGAAACATAACTATTCAATTCACTCCAATTCCTTTATTGTTCCATGCGATTACTCATTTGTGCAATGTACCTACGTTTAGTGTTGAAACTCAATTTTAAATAAGTAAATGATAAAAAAACTCACATTTACAAATATTGTTCAGCAATTATAACAAATCCAAATACAAACAATTCATAACTGCTACAAAACCATCACAGTTGGAACAAAATCAAATCGCTTACTGTAAATATTCAAAATTACAGTAGATACTTGCATATCGTTCAGTCACGGTTACTTCCAACTTGTCTGAAGCCCTGATAAAGTTTTGCTTCCAGGATATTCCTCCGCCTCGTGCAAGCGTAATGGAGTCTAGAAAATTACACCAAAGGGATTAGCACACAGCATTTGTGAGCGTTAAATATAATATTTTGCATAAGAACTACATATTTCTTTCTAGGTATTATCAACACACCTATTTTCTGTCTGTTTTTATTAATATAAATTATAAATTAAGTAATATAATTTACAGACAAAATATAACTAAAAGTTAAGTTTACCTAAAAAAAAAAAAAGGCACTTATATGTTAACACAATTATAAAACACCTGTGATACTTGGCATATTTAGGAATCAACCAAACATTTCATATATGTGATGATTTTTCAAAGGTTTGATCCAAAAAGTGTGAAGAAACTGCAAATAGACTATACACAAGGTTCTATACAACCAAATGGTTTCTGTGCTATTTTTATTTAAAGTATTTAAAAGTATTATCAACATGCAGTGGTAACTTACTCATATTTATATAACAGAAAACATTATCATCTTAATTTAAATTGTGAATTCTGCTTGTGTGTTTCGTGTATTTCCCCAAGATAAAATTACAGTACATTGATTTTTTACACTGAAAATGATTGACGAAAAGAGTAATCCATTAAGTAAAATACATTTTATGTTTTGTTTTAATATGTTTAACAATTGAATCGTTTCGAGACTAGATGGCAATGTGTTGTTTAACTTTATGGCAGAGTACGGACATTTAGAGAAATTAGATGTATTATGAAACGTTAGGTGTAATTTATCATTGCTCCGCGTTGAATACAAATGCATACCAGGATTTTGCAGTAATCCTCTAAAATGTGCATAATCAAAGAATACAATTTCGTAAATATAAATATATATAGACTTGAACAGGAAATAATGTCCAGTTTCTGGCAAGTTTTTTGCATGATGCTTTAGTGCTACTGTTAGTCATAACTCTTACTGTCATTCTTTTTGTTGTCTGAAAATCCTTACTTAAGTCATTGGTGGAGTTACCACATTACATTAACATGGTAAAAACATTTTATATACTGGAGGCATTTCGTCGATACTGTTTTTATGGCAAAGCACATTTAGCTAGTTTAGATGTTCACCAATGTATGTTCCTAAAAGTTTTCTCACATCTGTCCTGGATATGATTTCATTATTTATTGCCAATTAAGATCCACAGGACATATGAGCTTGAGTTGGTACTGTTCAAGGTTAGTTTGTTCAAGTTGAACCAGTTCGTAATGCCCATAATATCTTTTTTTTTTTTAGTATGCCAATATCTAGGAAGTGATATCCAAAGGACAGTGGACCCAATCTCATTAACTAGACTCCATTAGATTGTGTACAAGTAAAACCATTTTAAAAGGTTAAATTGAAAGGGTAATAACAAAAATAGTATCACTTGTAGGCTTAAAATTAATCTCACAACATAATATAAATAAAGGGAACAAAGGAATATATGCAAACAAAAAAATCCTGTACAACAATCGCAATAATATACAAAAACAACAGTGCCACTGGCCACAATTTATATATTCATCTATCGAATAAAAGAAGCGTGAAACAAAGAAATAGATATTCATGGGATTGCCTTGAATTTTTAGAAGTCTGATTGTTGTTTAATGCCACATGGCAATCTATTGAATAACTTTAATTCCACAAATGCGAATTACATTTGCTATAAAAGCAGGTAGTAATTGCTGATGAATTCAAATTGTTACATAAACACTGGGACACAATTTTACCAATACTTACAGTCAACAAAGCCTCACTGAAAATAAACACCAAAACACTTCAAATAATACCAGAATGTAATGAAAATACTAATACATTAATCACAGTAATTACCTATCTCTCATATTTCGTAATAGAATTTCAGTACACTAAAAGTAAAGAAAAAAATTTTTTGTTTAATTATTTAAACAGTGAAACACAACACTGGACCATCTCAAGATGCACAGAGTACGCAAATATGGGATGTTGTGATGGTGGTCGGCATAACAACGAGGGATGGAGAGGATGAAGACAGCAATGTCTCACCGTCAATGCAAGACATGTCACCATATTTGAAAGCCTTCCACAGACTCTGTGCGTTGCTACATAGAAACCTCTTCTCCCCTTTGAAGTATTTAGGGGTAAACATACATGCACTCACACNAGACTCTGTGCGTTGCTACATAGAAACCTCTTCTCCCCTTTGAAGTATTTAGGGGTAAACATACATGCACTCACACTTTAGTATCTAATGTACACAGTTATTATGCTGTTTTAATCTCACAGCCAGCCAATTTGTGTGTATACTTGGTACTAACGTTCAGCTTCTGTGATCATAATTTATGATGATATTTACCTTAATTTCACTTATATATTAAAAGTTCAGTTTGGTTGTAACTGTTTGCACTTGCACTAAATCTACATGCCCTTTCAAACTTTGCTATAGTCTGCCCAGCAACTATAGTCCCTTTTAACATTCACTGGTGTCATGTGTTTAAAAAGTAAAAGATGGAATTATGTTACCATGAAAATCCATTTGTATCCACATCATGAATAATAATAATCCTTGCCCAAATAATATTGTTAAGTACGAAGACATTTTCAGTATACAGCTTCGTAATTATAGACAACTCTTTAACAGTAGGAAAACTTTTCGTGAGTGCAGAAAATACTTAAAACTACACATGGACAACAATTAAAGATATTGAATAATAACATACACACGCTATCAGTTTCAATAAGACGTCCGACAAATCACAATGTTAACAACGGGAAAACATAATCAAGCACATATTAAACCAGAAACATAAAAAATTTGAACAATAGGGCTTTGGTGAAGAGAAAGGTAAAAGTACGAAATACACTGACGTACACTTCAACAATTGAAATCTTGTAAGAAAACTAAACACGTGACACCAAAGAGTGTGAAGACGATGTGTGACAACAAGGTAACAGAAAACCAGCTTCATTCAATACTTCAATGATAGAAAGAGTAGAGAGCCCATCTGAAATAAAGGTTTTTGCTCGTTAATTGTGCTATATTTTGCTTTAACGAGACCACCTGTGTCGTAAATATGCCGTCACATGATATACTGTTATATTTTTAGTGCAAAAAAAAATTCTAAACTTCCCAAGTACAGATAACACACCTTCATGCATACATAAATTGCAATAGAGTGGGTTGAAAGTATTAGGTATCTTCCAGTGTGCATGGGTTTACCATGTTTGTATTAAGAATTTCTGTAATTTTTCATAGTATGGTTCAGATTAAAAAAAATTACGAAAATATAAGTACATATTTACCAGTCATTGTTTACGCAAATCACTATTTTGCTGCCCTTGACCCTTGTGGTCAAGCGCCATGAACGAAAGTGAAACAGTACGCAGCATCCGCTATTACCGTTAGCGTGGAAAATTTGAACTCGGGAAGCTTTCGTCCCAGGGCTGTGCAGTACATAGTGAGAGGATAGTTGCTGCGTTCATTATTGGTAATTTACTAACTACTGTGTGAAGAATTGTAATGTACGAATAAAGTATGAACTGTGTTCAGAAAAGTGAGATAAGATAGGAACTGATGTACGTCACAGCCGTCCACAGTACGGCAGGTCACCACATTTCATAGGTTACCGGGCAGACTATGTTTCGCTGTTAGTTCCCGGACAAACATGAGCATATGCACTACTTACTTTTCACTGCCAAAAAGTTTTATCCGCCACAAACATAAGTAAGTACAATATCACTGTTGCTTAAAAAAGAGTTGTCTACTACAGAAAGTCATTTTGAAATACCACTCTTGCCCTTTAATTTAATAAGAATGTTCCAGCTTGTAACTGGGATATCACCCGATGGTAAGCGCTTCTTTCCTTTTCCCTCTCCAGCCTTCTACTAAATCGCCCAACCGCTTTCACCATAGCCAACTCTTCCCCCAACACATTGCACTACTTTGCTGTTCTCGCCAGCATGAACTGCCGTCCTCTTTCCGTCCGCCTCTGTAGCCTAAATCACAGCCACAAAATAGTTATTCCGAGCAAAATATGTGCCACAGTACTTCCTGAAGCACGAGCAGTGGCGAGCACATAGGGCCTCACTGGTTTAACTGCTTCATATTGTTTTCCTGGATAGCTGCATACATTTTCTTGTAGAATTTGGTAAAACAGCCATGAAGGAGGTAAATCAATACACATAAACACACACTCACACACTATTTCTTGCACTATGGGAAGCAGAGTTGCACTGATTTTTGTGTAAAATCACAGTTCTGGGGCCATTTGTGGAATTGTGTGGCCTTTTTTCTACCTCTAAAAATTTCCTTGTAATATATTTTTGTTTTTAAATGTATTTAATCACACAATTTCCCTGGGTTTCATTTCCCTTCCCTCTGTCGTGTATCTTAGCTTGTATATGTCACATACCAATGCGACCATGCTTTAGTTATAAATAGTGCTAAACACATACCAATTTCTGGTATTGCGAACATTTCCTTCAGATGAGTCCCTAACTTTTAATAGGTACTGAAATATTCACCAGATCCAAAATGGGATTAACAAAGTTCATATGGTAAGTCAAATTAGTGTCGTATTCTCAGAATTGTCAAAGCAGAGAAGAGGTAATTGTCGGGCTGTGCCACTATTGTAGACTCTAGCAGCACGATGAAAAGGATTAACGTTCCTATCTTCTGACTTCGCAGGCCACAGATGGGAGTCTTCTTTGGCAAACCAAAAATACTTATTTTATTTTCATATTTTCATATTTTCTTATCAGTGAAAGTTGGCTCATAACTTGTGGTGGCATTTTCTCAGTAACCAACTCGGTTGTTGGAACACATGCGAGGAGTCGGCCATGTCACTAGTGCTGGTGCATTACGCTGGGAAGAACACCGTGGCACGCTTACGAGAGCTGACGTTATAACACAATGACACAAATAACATACAAGTATAACCTTTAAAATAAAATACGTGACAAGGACACTGAGATTTTAGGGCCCTTAGAAACCCCATAATATATTACGGTGGCGCATTTACTCCCCCACAAATAAGGAGCATTGAAATTATTCAGTATCTAAGACCAAAGTCTACCCACGTGCTCACATAACCCTAACGAACATACACTAGGCGTACAAAAAACAACAACAAAAATTGCCGTATTCGCTTGCTACTAGCGCAGCTATTCTCGACGGCGAGGTTTACTGTAACTACTACCAAAAAAAAAAAACCGACCCGGAAGTCTTAAACTATTTTCTCCCCCTCGATACTATAGTTAACGTATATTAATTACGATANAAAAAAAAACCGACCCGGAAGTCTTAAACTATTTTCTCCCCCTCGATACTATAGTTAACGTATATTAATTACGATAATTATTTATGTTAGAATTTTTTAATACTGTACAATGGATTTAAAAAAAGCAATTGCTTTTGATTAAAACGTTTTGCTAATTATATTTTAATTACTAAAAANTACTGTACAATGGATTTAAAAAAAGCAATTGCTTTTGATTAAAACGTTTTGCTAATTATATTTTAATTACTAAAAACAACTTCTTGTAGAACTTAACACCAAAGATTTCAAAACAATTTTTTATTTTTTCTTTAACCTACAAATAAGACCCACGTTTTAGCAACCTCGGGCGCGGAGATCACAGTCAGGTTGGCCAGTACAACCTCCACGCATGTTAGCAGAAATCGAGCTTTATATATAGGGTAACCATTTCCTTATGTTTGGGCCCCCTTAGGAGGGAGCGATAGAAATCATTGTGGCGTTGCCAGATTTTGGGTTTTAAAATGAATTCTACATTCCTTGCTGAAATTTCATCTTCGACAAGGCATAGTATATCACTCAGATGATTGAATAAGTTTAATATCAATGGAGTGCCTTTATTTTGTGCAATTTATAATAAATGGGAAATGACTATTTATTGCCTTCTGAGAATGATTACAGAACGTTAGTACAAGAAGTCAAACAATATGTGGGTCGAAAATATAATTAAATAATGTTCTCTGCCCTAACAAAATCACATTTTCAAAAATTAATATCAAACCTCCCGGCGCACACGGAACTATTTTTCCCGAGAGTTTTGCTAAGATATTATTTGAGAGCTAGGCAGACAGCTATGTAACTTGGTTACTTGCGGGGTCCGTCAGTGGTATTTCTGCACACCATGCGGGTTTCCCTGCGAGTCACTTTGTGAACTAGATACGCCGGCAACCACAATAATCTTTAACAGCTGGCGAAAATAATAAAAAAATGAACTCTACACGGCAAAGAAAGATTGCTGTAATTACACTTCTTTCCGTTTTGGATCATTAAAATAAAGATTGTAGATGAAATAAACGACTGTGGACAAGAGAATCGTCAGCCTGAAGGAACGAAAACTGGCAATGTTTTTCAAAACCTCAAAACTGTGTAAAAACATTTTTTTCTATGCATTTACTAACACTGCCACGTTCACAAGTAAATAAAGTCGCGCGACACGTTTCCGCTGTCATTGGACCGGAAAGCAGCGAAGAAACACGCAGAGAAAATAGCATCAGTCCAATTACCGAAAAATAGTAGACTAGACAGCAAAACTACACGTAGGCATGGATATTTGCAGTGGACAAGCACGTCCAGCAGCGAGCAAGACTATGCATGCGATATCGTAAGGAAAGACGTTCCTAGTGCGGCGGGCTTCATTCACTGCCTCCCAAACACACGGAAATCATCCAAAAGGAGATTTTATTAACGTGGACAGTGGCCTGAACCCAATGCTCTATTTGTTATTACTAGAAACCTGCACGATGCACGCTATTATCGGGGTACACGCCGGAGTTCACTGCTGTGTATATATATATATATATATATATCTGAGCAAAATGCATTATTTCATTAGCTGATAACTAACATAATAGTATGTATTTTTTCATTTTTAAATTAATTGCATGTGAGTTTACTGTGCGTATATCCAGTTCACACCCTCTTGGCACTAGTCAATAAGGTGTGCGCTAAGAAGACACGCACAAATAAAAACACGTCAGTTTATAATGTGTATTGATTCTTTGTTAATTAATACTCCGTACAAAACTTTGATTTTTGGACGGTAACGGAAGAAAAGGCTTTGCTTCCACTTTTTTTAAAACATTTAGTAAAATAAATATCGTTAATACAGAGTTTATTTTATGTAAAATAATTTCAGGAAAGTTGTAACAGATTACTGCATTAAGAACCTTTATAACACACAGACTTAAGGAGAGTAATACCCACACATTACCGAGTGTAAAGAGCACGCGTGAGTTACGGCTGTTATCGCGTTTCACCGCAACTTGAAACTTCATTAATTGTTTGAAGTAGAAGCAAAGGTGGCCAGGAATGCTGAGTTATGACGCTGCAAGATGCAAGTGCTTGCGCTCTTTACTTATTCCGCTGTCGGGTGTGTACTCGTCGGGCGAAACAGGATACAGAATCGCCACTCGGCGACCAACCGACCATCTCAGGTTAAGGTGATGTTAAGGTGGCCGCCTGGGTAGGCCGCCGAACGGTGTGCACAGCTCCAGCAGAAAACGTTTTATCAAAAAAAACCGTCCAACGCGTCTGTATTCGTTTTTCAGTTCCTCCATTTCTCTCTAAAATCATGTTTTCGTGATAGTGGAAATGGCTCAAACGGGTGTTTTCACGGTCATTTTTAGGTATGAACATTCCGGTAGAAAACATTAAAAAAAGGAATAGGGATGTGCATCAAGCCTTAGGTCATGAAATATCAGGGTCTCCACTGAAAGTCTCATAGAGGCGCGTTATCGACGGCAAGACTGCACGCCAGTTCAGTGCTTTGCGCGTAGAGGCGATGAGAGAGTTGATGCACATGTCTCGGTCGCCCCTAACGCTCCCACGCTTTTAGACCTCAGACGTGCAAAATTCCTTCAACCAGGCTGCCACTTTAAATGTGCTGTACGAAATGGCCTTCCCTTCTAGACGGTCGGCAGCCAGCCTGGCTTAAGTGCACTCGCGACGAGTGTACACTCCCCCAATTCAACAGGCGACAAAAAAAATTCCAAGAAAAAGTTTTCTGAAAAACACTGAAATGTATACGCTGAGATAAAATGCACTTGCTCGTAAATGGCGAAATAAATGCGCATTTGTTCATACAATATATTTTGTTGGCTAAACGAAGTTTGAAAAGGCAAAATAAATTTTTTTGTTCGTTTAGAAAAATATACGTTTGAGTTGACGAGACCCCTTTATCGGTCAACAGAATTTGGCCAGACACTAAATATTTGCTTGAATTACTTTACACAACTGTTTGGCCGTATACAAGCAAGCATTTAGTTCGCTCAACCAAACCTTACTGTCACTGTAATTTATGAGATATTAACAGTAAATGTTTCCGTATTTCCCACTTGTTACTATTTTGTAACAAGAATAATTTTCTGTGTTCAGGAAGTCTGAACGATTGTGAATGCAATATGACTAGCATGGACAACAGAATGTAATTTGACAAACAAGGCCTAACTTACTCTGATAGGCTCTGTGTAGAATACTAGAGGAGAACAGTGAGATTCCGCACGACGATATGTCATGGTTTTATCATATTATTCAAGTTAGGATGTAAAACAGACGAAATATTTTCTGTATTTTCAATCTCATAAAAAAACATCCACAAATTAATGTAAGATTTTAGGCGTTGCAAAGATCGAATTTTTTGTCCAGAATTGTACTACTAGCGGTGAAAGGCTCAGTTATGTATCGGGACCAATAAGGATGAGTTGGAACTTCGTTTTACTGGAGCAACAGTTCAAGAGACTTCGGAATTTAGTCTCAGCAACGAATTATATTTTTCACACATTCGAGACCCACATTAGACACTGTCTTCTTATGTGTGCAGTGCAGAACATTAACACGCTCACTATGATAAATCCCAGGTTAAATTGAGTTGTTTGGGAGGTTCTAAACAACGAGGGCTTGAGAGCCGATGAGGGTGAAATGGGGTGAGAATGGAGCAGTGCTGGATTCCCGAGAAAACCCGCTGACCAGCGGCATCGCCCGACAAAATTCCACTTGCGAAAATCTGAGAGTGAAACGGCCAGGGACGGAACCCGGTTCGCTTTGGTGTGAGGCGAGAAAGGTAACCGCTCAGCCCCCGCTCCCCCACCCCTACAACACAGGTATAGGGCACTGTTACTGGAAAGGTTAAAAATCAATATTTTTGCACTGCATAGATATTAGTAGTTATATATAGACGGTTCTGGAACAGAGGTGCCGGGGTCGGGACACAGGACATACGGCGGCCATCTTGGATGATATCATTTCTCCCCTTTTTTCTAGAAATTTCCCTTTTTTCCCTAAAAACCGGCAAACTTGTCAGAATGTCCCTCAAA